>PVLD010000226.1:0-260434 GCA_004027595.1 Dinomys branickii
AAGTTCTTCAGTTGTTCTTTGTCGTGGAAATATTTTATTTCTCCATTGAATTTGAGGGATAATTTTGCAGGATACATCAGTCTGGGTTGGAAGTTGTTTTGTCTCAGAATCTGTAGTATCTCGCTCCAAGCTCTTCTTGATTTCATGGTTTCCGTTGAGAAATCTGCTGTGATTCTGATGGGCTTTCCTTTATAGGTGACCTGTTTCATTTCTCTAGCGGCTTTTAATATTGTGTTCTTTTGCTGGATATCTGGGATCTTGACTATTATATGCCTGTGTGTGTTTTTCTTTGGGTTATGGATCATTGGGGTTCTATATGCCTCGCTTAACTGAACTTCAGTATCTTTTACCTTGTTTGGGAAATTTTCTGCTATTATTTCATCAAATATTCTTTTTATATCATTTGTGAGATCTCCTGCTGTTTCACACACTCCTATAATTCGAATATTGTTATGTTTTGCCTCATCTTGCAGCTGTTGGATTGACTTTTCTTGTGTCTTTGATGATATCATGAGATTCTTCCTTTCACGCTCATAAGCTGCCATGTTGTCTTCAAGTTCTGAAATTCTATCTTCGGTTTCATTTAAACGGTTTTGCATGCTTTCAGCGTTAGTTTTCAAATCCTGGCATTCTCTTTGGACCTGTTTCATTCTTGGTAATTCATTCCTAAATTGCTCTTGTAACATTTCCATTTGTTTCCTATTTTCTTCTAGTCTTTTGTCTATTTCTTCTCTATGTGAATGGAACATTTCTTCCATCATTGTTTTCAGCTCGTTTTTTGTCTGAGAAATCATTGCGAGTATGTGGCTTATTTCTGCTTTAAGCTCTTTTATGGCCTGTTGGAGTTGTTTCATTTCGGATGCAATCGTTTCATAACTTGCAGGTATGTGGCTTCCTGGTTCCCCTGTATCCTCACCTTCAAAACTTGTTCTGGGTGGGGTTGAGTTTTGAGACTGCGTTTTGTTCCTCTGTTTTCCCATTTTTGGGTATCAGATTCAAAATGCAGAGCTACAAATTCCCCAGGCAGTTCAGCAGGCAAAGGTCTGCTGCAGAGGCTGCTCCAATGATTCCTTCTCTTTGGGAGAATGTCCCTTCAGCTGTCTGCTGAGATTTCCGCTTCTACTCCCTACCCCAAGACCTGGCTGGGGCGTATAAACAGCTCGCCGCCCCAGGGGTCTTGCAGACAGGCCACTCAGGTGTTCCTCCCTGGGTGGAGGTCCTTCCCCCCTCACAAATCCCGTCGGGGTGCCTAGCTAGCTCTTTCTACCCAGGAGATCCTGCAGTCCTTAAAGCTGCTTTGATGTTACTCACTGGGGAGAGCTTCTTCCCGACTCAGGAAAAACCAGTTAGAGCGCCCACTCTCCCTGGATCGAGCTTTTACCCGACTCAGAAATCCCGCGGATCGCAGCTGCTACAGTTCGCGTGGCACTGGCTGCGGGGGCGGGGCTCTGAGCGGGATCCCGGAACGCTGCCCAGATTGGCGCAATCTGTCCCAGTAGT
Source organism: Dinomys branickii (assembly GCA_004027595.1). Lineage (NCBI taxonomy): Eukaryota > Metazoa > Chordata > Mammalia > Rodentia > Dinomyidae > Dinomys > Dinomys branickii. The sequence goes on from PVLD010000226.1 coordinate 1,501, forward strand.
GCGTTCTCTGAGTTTCCTCTGCTCCGCTGCCTCCAACAAATCCTGGTTACAGCCGCCTCCGAGCCGATCGGGTTCAGGAGCTGGAGGCATCTGTCTCGCCACAATCGCTCTCTCGGCTGTACGTGATTTGAGCCGAGCTGCGGCCCAAGTGCAGCACCGATCCCTCGGGCGGCCAGCTCTCAGGATCCGCCCACTTCTCGCTGCGCGGCTTGTCCAGCCAGCCCTTTAATGCTCAGCCCGCGGAGAGCAACCGGATCAGTTGGAATTTTGCATCCACGGACCGGGCACCCGCATGCAAAGGATCGGTCTCTGAGAGAGATTCCCTCTGCCGCTCACCTGGTCGCCATCTTCCCAGAAGTCCCCTATTATAATCTTTTTAGGGATTTTAGAACTACATGATTATCATTACTTCTAAGACTTTTCAGTGGAGCAAACTAAGAAATATTAATCTTTTAAAAAAGAAAATAACCCTGAGTTCATACTTGAGCTCAGATGATAGCACTGATTCACATTTCCTCTTTCTTACCCTTTGTATTACTCTTCTAAACAATATTACTTTAAGTTATGCTACAAACACATGGTACATTATTACTCTTTTCTGTAGATAGTTATACTTTAAAGAAATTAAAAATAAGAAAACACTATAAATTTTTTACCACCTTGTCCTTTTAACAGTCCTTTTAATGCTATTGTCCTTTTAAATGCTAATGTCCTTTTAAATACTATTCATTTCTTTGTATGGATCTAACTTTATGTGTGATACATTCTTTACTCCTGAAAAACACCCTTTAATATTTATTATACTATAGGTCTCCTGGCAATGAATACTTGTTGTTGTTGTTTGTCTCAAGAATACTTTTTACTTTTCTTTTCTTTGATATCTTATTTTTTATTTAAAGAGAATAAAAAATAATAAAAAATTTAGAAATGATACAGAATTTCAAAAAAACAAGATGATAGGAATTCGATGATGGTTGTTAATACTACATATTGTTGTCTTCAAAGTTCAGATTACCAGACATAAGCATGTAAAATTGGTCAAAAAATTGAGCATTAACATTGTTACATAACAGTATTACATGACAACATTTCTTTGAATAAACCAATAGAAATTAGTGGTACAATTCTTAAAAGTCATTTCCACTGGCTGTGGAGTATTGTGTTGACAGATTGTGGTTGACATGTGTCCTCCAAATTCCCTATATATGTTGGAAGCATAATTCCCAGTGTTAGTATTGTGAGGTAAGACTGTTAGAGGTGATTAGGTTCTGTTGTCATTAATAGATTAATGCTGTGATTATGGAAGTAGGTTAGTGACTGCGAGAATGGGTTCCAGAAGAAGAGGATGCGTGCAGGACACTCCCCCTTCCTCTCTCTCTTTCATGTGCTGTCTCTTGTCATTCTTTCTTCTGCCATTAGATGACACAAAAAGAAAATTCTCACCAGATGGGGGCCCCCTTGCTTTGGACTTCTCAGCCTCCAGAACTGTAAGAAATAAATCTCCATTCCTTATCAATTACCCATTCTCCGGTATTCTGCCATAGCCACACAAAGCAGACTAAGACAACAGGTTTTGCATTTCTGTTTTTGTCTTTCAGAACTTTAACGATACTTCACCATTACCTTCGGTCTTGCATCATCTCTGATGAGAAGCCAGCTGTCATCTGCACGTTTCATTGTGTGGAACCTATCTTTTTTCCTCAGTCTTTTCAGTAATTTTATTATGCTGTGCCTAGATTTTGCTATTGTTGTTATGTAACTGCTTGATATTTTCCAAGTATCTTTTATTTATGGTTTAGTGGATGTCATTAACTTTGGACAATTCTCAGTCATTGCTTCTTCAAACATTACTTCTGGCCCCACCTTTCCTTCCAGTTACATTTGTGTTAGACTATTTGGTGTTGTGACAGTTTTTAGATACTGTGTTATGTTTCTTCACTATGTTTTCTTTGTGTGTCCATTTTCTTTTCACCCATCTTCGAATTTTCTGATTGCTTCCTTGGCTATATCAAGTCCACTGATGAGCTCATTGAAAAGATTCTTTATCTGCTACTGTACTGTTCATTTTTAACCTTTTAATCTGATTCTTCATTAAAGTTGCCATCTCCTACTGGAATTTTCCATCTGATCTTGCACGTTTTCTGCAAGGCATGTAACATATTCATCACTAGGTTATTTTAAATGCATGATGGATGGTCTCAATGACTGTGTCATATCTGAATTTATTGTTTTGTTTCTTGGTGCTTCTCTTTTGTTTGCTTTCTCATATGACTCATAATTTTTGCTGAAAGCTAGACATCCTGTATAGCTCAGTAAACACTGAGGATTTAATGTCTGGAAATGATTTTTGCTTTACTGAACTATAATTTGGGGTTTAGTCAATCTAGATAAGAATTTAGCTGGGATTAGGGCCTCCCTCAGAGCATCATAGACTTTAATTTTTTTTTTAAATACCTCATATTTAAGATGAAGACTCATTGTCAAAGAATTTCTCCTCATCATCTGCTGCATTTTTCAGTTTTAAATCTTACCTTTAGGGAAGGATTCTCTCGAGGTCTTTGAAGATTCTGCTCTGTTTACTGTGGGGTGCTCATTTGCTTGGCAGTGAGAGGCAGGAGGATAGTCACTGTTTTCTGAGTGGCCCCAGTCGAAGACAGCACCGTGACCCTGAAATGTGAACTTATACTAGCAGTACTTTAGGGGCCGGTATGCCTTAGAAATCATTCCCATCTTTCTCTGCCCACTAAAGTTTTTGTTTCAGGGGAAATAAAAAGAAGGATTTGGGCGTGGCTCCATGAACTGGCTTTAGCACCCGATAGCCTCTTCCCTAGGCTCACATGAGGGATAATTTCTCAGGGTTCTACCAATTTTTTTTGTGAGCACCCTCTGAGGATCACAGAGAGTGAATGTGAACTCTGCCTTTTCTGGAAGCCTTCAGGAAAACAAGCTCACTTCTCAGCTCACACTCTATCACAATAATTTGTTAACAATTCTAGGTGGAGTCTTACCAATGTCTGTCTATGTTTGTTTCACAAAAGCAGATAAAGGTCTCCTGTCACTCCATGCAGGCGCCTCTCTTCCCTTAGATTTCAGGCTGGTCAGTTTCCCTGAGACGACAGCTGATGACCAAGAAAAACAGCATACTCACACAGAAGAAGTGGTTTCAAGAAAACTCATGAACTTGGATTTTACCTAAATTTTGTTGTTGCTCTTAAGCATGGAGGTTATGTTCTTTCCAGCTTTCTATATTCTGAGCAGAAACTGTTAGTTTCTCCAATTCAAATTAAATGTTATAAGTTTTATACTTCTTTAATTTATACAAGATTTTTTATTTTTTGTTTGCTTGTTTTTAAGGCAGGGTCTCACTCTGCAGTTGAGGCTGGCCTTGAACTACTGCTTTAATTTATATTCATCCCTGTTGTACTGAAACATTTCAGTTTCATAACCAATGAACAAAATCACTTCTTAATCCTATTACATAAAATAGTTTCAAAATGACAACATTAGCCCATTGAAAGCAATTTAACATTTGTGTATGTGTCTTTGTCCTTGGCATGTGTAATCAAAATTCTGTTTTAAAGTCTCTTGAGATATTCTTTTCTGTGTGAGTACACTGTTGATTTGATAATCAGTTAGATTCATATGCTCCAGCTGGCTTTCAACTTTTAGTGATTTTTTTCCTTTTTATTCGATGCTTTAAAAATATGTAACATTGTGCATGATTCCATATTCAAAACTATAACTAACATTCATGGGAGAACTGTTTCTATGGCAGCCTCTTCTTAGTCTCCCAATTATTTGTTTAGTATTCTATCTGTTTCTGTCATTTCTTTTTGGAAACCTAATCAAGTACGTATTTGCATTCACCCACTTGTGTTAAAAGGGAAGCAGATAATTTAGACTGTGGACATTGCTTTCTTCGTTCCATGCATGCAGAAGATTATTTCTTAACAGCAGTCAGCCTCCTCATCCCTTCTAATAGCTGCATAGCTTTTCATTGCACAGATGCACTGGACGAAGGAATGACAATCCCCTACTGATCAACCTGGATTGTTTGTAAATGTCTGCTATAACAATTAGTAGCGCAATACAAAGTCTTGCTTATATGTCATTTTGAACTTTGCCAGTAACACCCAAGTATGAGAGTAGATCCTCTTGTAAGTGCCAAGCTTACTGGGAGGGTGTTTTAAAGAGAGACTAGTAAGTAAACATCAAGTAATCTGGCAAGTTAGTTATTGAACAGAGTTTCTATTGTCCTTTATAAAGCACACTGAAATGGCTCCAGATGGATTCTGTGATGATTTTCTACATATCAGGGCTAAGTTACACTTTACCTGGGATTTTTCAAGTTCTAGCATGACTCTAGTTTTTATTGCTTTCCCACAGCTTCCATAGAACTTTTCGTTATTGTTATTTCATTGTTATTTTACAGAGAAGAAAGATGAACGATGAAACCAAGTTTCCAAACAGGTGAGTAGCACAGTCACAATAGTTGATATGTTGCATATTGTTGTCTTCCTATTACATAATCAGAGTACGAGGCATAGTCATACCGTCTGATCTAAACAGTATTAGCACAAGGCCTTCTTCTCAAGGACCACAGACCCTTCTGACCTACATTCTTGATGATTCCTCTATCTGCATTAATAGTGAGTAGCTCAGGGCTCAGGGCTTAGGCTAATATCCCAAGAAAATCTACTTCACCAAAAGGTGGTTGCCCAAAATGTAATTTCAGTTAGCAGCACCCCTGGGTGAAGCCCCATGAAGTCCTCCCTTCCCACACTGCGGGCAGACACAGATTGCTTCCCTCCCTATCCTGACTGCTTTTCTAATGCAGAATGTTTGAACTACCTCTTTGGGAGCAGAGTGTAACACAATCTGTTTCTGTGTGTATAGCCTGGCTGGCCCTGAGCTTGGAGAGGCTCCCTTGCCTCTGCCCTGCTGCAGCCCCAAGACAAGGCACAGTTCTCTAAGGACATTTGCATCACATTTCTAATTCTACTCTGCCTTCCCTGATCAGCCCTCTCTCGTCATTGGCCGTAAGGTCACTTTCTGAGCCATCCTTCCTCAACCCCCAAGGGCAGACCTGGGTCTTGAATTACTTTCCCTAGGACTCGTTAGCATTTTTCCAAACCAAACTCATTTTAATTTCCACATCTCTGAAGCTTTTCCCAATATTTTCCTGTCCGTGGAATCAGCCTGCATCCTGCCTGGCTTCACAGATCCTCCAGTTTCTCAGGCTGCCTCTTTTCCAGTCTGCCAATTTCCTTCTGGGCTCTATCCATAAGAGATCTGAGTTCTACAAAATGAATCTTATGTTGCCAACAGCAGTATTCTGCCAGAGAACAGGGGAGAGGGACACTCTAAATCGAACCCACCTAATGCCACGGAGATCATCGCTAAGATCCAGGCCCTTCGCCGCTATTCTACCTGCCAGTGCCCCCCTCAGCTCAGTGTACGTGCCACCTGCTCTCTGAGGGTTTTACTGACCAGTAGACAGACCCAGGAGTGCTTTCTACCTCCCTGCCTTGCACACACAGGTCCACTGTTGCCCAGTGTGTAGTGTGGTGTATGTGATCCCTAACTTTTTCTTTGAGATACTCACAAATATGACATAATCCCTTTGGCGCGGCACTCGCTGCCAGCTGCTACATATATGAGACAGTTTGTGGGATATTGGAAAGTCCCAAGATTCTAGTTACAGTTCTACCTTCTTCTCTTCCAAGGGACCGCAGCACACCTCTGCAGTTCAGGCACTGATCATGACAGTTGCTGTTTCAGACTGCGGGCTGGATTGGGATAAATGTCTTCATCTATAAAGGCTGAGCACCTGCTTCAGTGCCTAACGTGGACTAAAACTATTTACTGAGTGAGTGAATGTGTCTCATAGACATGTCTCTGCCTAGTGATTGTAGTCCCCAGTCTACTTGACCAAATTTATACTTTTGGATTCAACTTGACAAAGTTTAAGAACTCCATACAGACACTCCTCAGTTTATGACAGGATTAGGTCTTGATAAGCCTACTCGAAGCTGGAAATATTGCAGGTTGGAAATGAATATAATACACCTAACCTACTGGGCACCATAGCTTAGTCTATCCTGCCTTAAACATGCTTGAAACACTTAATTAGCCTATAAATGTGAAAAATTATGTAATATAAAGCCTACTGTATACTGAAATGTGGACTGTCTCATGCAGTTTACTGAACACGATGAAAATGAGAGAATGCTCAAGTGGGAGCCCTTTCACGTCATCAAGTTGGAAAATCGTAAGTGCAACCATCCCAAGTTGCAGACCATCTGGGCTTCTTTTTTCTACTGTGTACTGGTGATCAGCCACTGGGCTAATCATACTTATAAACCTCAATGTTTTTTTTTTTTTTTTTTTTTTTTTGCGGTACTGGGGATCGAACTCAGGACCCTGTGCTTGCTAGGCAGGTGCTTATTCCACTGAGCTATATTCCCAGCCCCTATAAACCTCAATGTTAATACCGATGTAATTTCCAGGGGCAAATGTGGAATTGGTCTGCACTGGAAAGAAAGTTTCAACATTGAACCACCTGGGTAAAATTAAAAGTAGAATGAGATGCAAATTTGTCCATGGGATTTGACGTCATCAAAAGAAGGTCTGCAGGACAAAGTCTCCAACTTCTTTATCCTCCTTGCCTTTTGCAGGATGTGGGTGGATATTCAGGACTGGATCAGAGTATTTATCTCTAAGTTTCAGCAACTGTACCTTTTCCTAAGTAGCTTGTGTTTCAGGTCTATAATTCTTATCTCATGAACTACACCTTTGATAACAGAGGTTGTAGGATCACAGGATCAAACTGATTGGTTCAGCTGTTTTGGCTCATAGCTTTATAATCTTACAACAATTACTTCATTTACAGGCACCTAATAGCTCTTTGTGTTACATGTCATCAAGTGATCACTTGACTTTAATAAAACTCTGAGTGAAAATTTTTACATTTAAAAATTGTTGGTTAGGCTTCTACATTTTTGCATTCAGAAGCCTGATAGAATTAGCTTCCCCAAAATGTAGTGTAAAAATCTTCACACGCAATAACTAAAACATCACACTCCAATGAAGAAGGGATGAAGGTGTCAATAAATGGTACTGAGAAACTTTGCTATTTGAGAAAAAAAATCAAGTTGGATTATTAGTTCCTGCTACATATCAAAATAAAGTGCTGCTAGATAAAAGGGTTGGGTTTTTTAAAAGTAGAACTACACAAGGGAGAAAAGTAACAAATATCCAATTTGACCTTGAGACATAGAAGGATTTTTTAAGTATAAAAGCAATGAAATAAACAATAAAGACAAAAGTTGTCATATTTGACTACACAGAACTCAGCCATGTACATCATAAAATTAAAAGATACATAAATTGGAGAAAATATTTTAATGCCTATGGCAGGTGCTAACCTTAATATAATGAGTCCCTATAAATAAATAATGAAACTAGCACAACCAGAAGAAAAATGTATAAAGACATGTGCATACAATCCACTAAACAAGCAGTGTGCACCGGTATGATCAAAAAGGTCATTCTTCACTCAAGCAATAATCAAAGAAAAGTGCCTTAAAATAATACAGTTTAGCTATTAAATTGGCAAACTTTTCAAATTAATGACAATACCTCTGATAACGTGTAATAATAGTCCACCATTGAAACAGTGAAGATTGGCCAAATTTTTCTGGAAGTAAACACTGTGAAAGGAGAAAAATGACCTTTTTTCCTATTATACTCTCATTCAGTATTATGATTGGAGAAGACTTCTATGATCAAATGTGTAGGAATCTCCCCAGACCTCAAGAAAGCAAGCAGTTCTGTGGCAGACAACAGCTGGTCTTCCTCTAATTCAGTTCCATTCTGACACTGTCTACCTGGAGATGACAGATCATAGACACCAAGGGTAGCGGGCTTAGTGCACAGGTTGCCCCCCCCCCGAGACACCAGTCACTAGCCCCAAGCTGTGTCGCCTGTGCTTTTGACCAGCTGGCTATACATTAGGTTTTCTATCACACCCAGTTCAGGTTAGACTAATTCGTTAGAGTGGCTCACGGAATTCGTGGAAATACATTTACTGTTTATTATAAAGAACATTACAAAGGATACTGATGAACACTAGGTAAAAGATGGACAGAGGAGGGCATGGGGAAAGGAGCCAGTAGCCTCCATGTCCTCCCATGATGCCACATTCCAATACTCCCATGTGTTCTTCTATCCAGAAGTTTCCTGAACCTAGTCCTTCTGAGTTTTCATGGAGACTTCTTTATAAAGGCATGATGGATTAAATCACTGGACCTGGGTGATCAATTCAACTGTCAGCCCCTCTCTACTACCTGGAGATTAGTCTGTTCCATAACCAGCCCCAACCCTAAAGCTACCTGGGGACTGCCATCTAGTAGTCAATCAGCAAAACACTTACTGCTTTGAAGATTGCAAAGGTTTTAGAAGATGAATGTCAGAAAAAGAGATGAAGACTAAATGTATGCTTTACAATATCACATATATGTAGAAGAATCTTTAAAAACTGATGACCTCTAGTCTGTGACCTATTAACCACAATTCTAAGAACCTTTGCTTTAAAAATGCCTTACAAACCATGGAGTAATATGTATTAATTCATAGTCTTTAATTATGGTGTTGCTTAAAGTGAGTCCTTAAATTTTTGTGTTTAAAACTTTTGTTTATAAAAAGTAGTTAGTGAGGGGGAAATGAACCCATGATATGTAACATTAACTGAAAAAAAGAAAATTCAAATGTGTGTGTATGTGTGTGTGTGTGACACACACATTAGGGTTACCAGGTTTAGCAAATAAAATACAGTGCACAATTAAGTTTTAATTTTAGATAAATAATGAATAGTTTTTAAGTATAAGTATTTATCAAATGTCACATGTGACATGTTCACACTAAAATGTGTATTGATCATTTATCTGAAGTTTTTATTTAACTAGACATCTTTCATTTTATTTTGCAAGCATAATAGACATATATGCAAATACACATGGGGATACAGTGAATGAAAACGTACACTTAAAATTATATAATGGTTATCTTTAGGTGATAAAATTCTTAAGTTAGTTTTACTTTCTTCTTATACTTTCTGTGTTCTATAAATTTCATGTAATGAGCAAATACAGTTATCATAAAAAATGTATAGGTAAGATGTCCTTTTGATGTAGGATTCTGTTCAACACCCCATGAGGACATGATTCCAGAGAAAGACATAAAAACTATATTCTGCTCCGTTAAAAAGGAAAGGCAAATCTGTACTCAGCAAAATCACTGAACCAGTGGTTGTTAAATTACATATTGTTATGTTTAATGAAGTTGCTCAAGTTACCACATGTAAGAATGCAAGACTGATTGAACCATTAAAGGGAATAAAAAATAATTTAAAAAAAACATTAGAAATGATACAGAACTTAACTAGACAAGATGATGGGAATTCACCAATGGTTGTTATTTTGCATATTGCTGTCTTAAAATTAGTTGTTCAGATTACCAGATGCAGTACAATTATCCCAGCTATAAATACATATCTTGCCCTTCCACCATGTTGGGACACAGCGTGAAAGCCCTCACAGATTCTGCTGCATGTTCCTGGACTCCTCAGCTTCCAGAACTGTGAGCCAAATGAATTTCTACTGTTTACAAATTTTTAAAAAATCACTGAACCATAACTTTTCCAGACCCTCCACCAAATTCTATAACAGTTTCCTTCTTTTACAACGGGAGTTTCTTAGGCTATTTGTTTCTTGAGGGTCTAATATGTGCTGTGAGCTGCACTGCCCCGGAGATTGGGAGAAAGAAGAGCAATAACAGGAGAAGGCTGTGCCCCGTGAGCTCACAGGCAGTGGCAGAGACGAGCAAGTGAACGGGCAGCTACAGCGGATTTGCTGAGCACTGAGATGGAGGAGGGAAATCTGTGAGCCAGAAAGTGGATGTGAGAAAAGGCTTCCTGGGGAAGTGCTTGCAAGACAAGAAGATAGGGCGGTGGAGAGGGTGGAGGGGAGAGAAAAGGAGAAGGAAGTATTGCTTCTAGGCACAGCAAACAGCTTGTGCTAGGAGGAAAGACTGCGAAAACAATCACACATCTTGCAGCTTGACTGAAAGGGGCTGCAGGAGATACGCTTTGTTATCAATCATTACTTTACCGACTGCTGCCTTGCAGAGGGCTCTGCCAAGCATAATGGGATATTCTTTGCAGCTCATATTGAATTTTCACTGCCTTCCAACTCCACAAACGAAAGACGGGCCAAGTGATAGAGATTCTACCACCCATCCCCTAGTAACTGATGCTCACAGAAAATCTGCATTTTAATTTCACCACATTTGCAGAAAATCTTCTTAACAGATCTGAAAAATAATTTCCACTAGTGCAAAATAGATACTAGATAATGTGCAATTTACCTATGGATGCTCTGGAATCTTTTTAGATGAATTAGATTCAGACCTTGCAGCCTTTGAAAAGACAGTGTCTTCTATTTGCTGTTGACATGGGTCTATTCTATGAACCCAGACTGAGTGGCCCCAGCAGAAAATTGATTCTGAAAGCTACTGTGAGAATGAAACTATTTTAAATAAGAATCAATCACTGTTGGTAGGCTTTCTCCAAAATTCAATTGGGTCTTTTGAAATCTCTCTGATAGCAGGTGAATTTCTTTAGTCTGGGGACAGGGAGGGATTTACATTTTGCAACCAATAATTCAGGCAGACATAAGGAGCTCATGTTGCTCAGAACTCCATGATTCAGGGAAAAGCCGATGAGGCTCCTTTTGAAATACTTTGGACCTGTGGAGACATGCAGGGAGCTGCGCCCTACCCCAGACGGGCTCCCCAGCCAGCTCCTGCTCAGTGCCCAGCATCTCTGAGGCTTTCCCCTGGGGTTGACCCAGGCCAGGGTCCACTCATGTAGCTCAGTTCCTTGGTGCAGTGCTAGCCGTGCACCCGTTCATGTGGCCTTAACCGTACGAGAACACTCCTCGGTGAGGAACCCAAGTGCCAGGAAATAACCTTGTCAGAAACAGCATAGTCCCAAACTTTTCCTCTTCACCTGCCATCAAAACCCAAAATCAACCCCTAAACCATGTGTTCAACCATATAAAGAAAACTCTAACACTTGCTACAAACGAGTCAGACATATAAAGACAAATCCCACATGATTCCACTTATTGTGACATGCTGGCATTTCAGTTAGCAACAGATTGAATGTATGAATGACAGTGGTCCCCTCTGATTATATGACCTGGTGACACTGTAGCTGTCTCAGTTTGTGTAAGTACACTTTGTGATGTTTGAATAATGCTGAAATTACCAAGTGGCAGGTTAGTCAAAATGTAGGCCTCTCATTACATGGCCCCTCACTGGACATGAGGTACCTAGAATGAGCAAATTCATATATACCGAAGCTGAAAGGAGGCTGCCAGGGATTTGGGGAAGCAAGAAATAAGGAGCTAGAGTTTAACAGCTCCAAAGTTTCTCTTTGAGATGATGTGAAAATTCTGGAGGTGGGTAGTGGGGATAGCTGAACAGCACTGTGAATGTACTTAATGCCATTGAATTGTACTGGAAAAAATAGTTAAAATGGTAATTTTTAAAAAATATATCTCCTTTTTTGTGCTAGGGAGTGAGCCCAGGGCTTCATAGTGCTAAGCACATGCTTTGCCACTGAACTACACCACTATCTACAGTTTTTAAATTTTTAGGTAATCTACTTAAAACTACTGTTTTACATTTAAAGAATTGTCAAAACTTTTATGAAAACATTCTCCTGATTCCTAAATGAAGTACTTTAGAGCTTTTGTGTTGCTTAAGGAATTCATTTTCTAGTGTACTACTAGCAATACTTTTGTAGTGTTTTAAAATATGCTATTTGGAGTTTAATAGTCTTTGGACAAGTTATTGTGGGGTTATAGAAATGATAATTTGGAAAGGCTCATGCAATCTATCGTGAAGTACTCTGGCTTTTGTTCAGAAATTAATTATTTGAAATATACTTAGTATCAGTCACTTTTACTTTTTCAAAAGTTTATGCAAAATTATTCCATAAAAGGCACTTAACTACTTAAGAATTAATTAATTGTAATACACTACTCATAATCACTAACAAGCATTTGCTTGAAGGAACGATGAAGGTCCAATGCCTGGGAAAGGCGCATTCATTTTACCACACTGAAAAGAAAGAAAAAAGAGAAAGATGTGGAAGTGGATGATGAAAATGCTCTGTAACTGGACAGCAGTGACAGCGGCACCACCCTAAATAGACTCCAAGCCACGTAGTTGCCCGGGAAGGTGGTGCACACTTGTAATACCAACACTTGGAGGCTGGGGCAGGAGGATTGTGAGTTTGAGCTCAGTCTGGGCATCTTAGCAAGACATCGTCTCAAAATTCAAAAAGACAAAAAGCCACTGACTTTAGAAGGGTGAATTCTATGCATGTCAAGTAAAGCTGTCACATTTTAAAGCCACGCTGAGAGAAGGGATCTTTCTGAAGAGAAGGAAAAAGAGAGGAGTAGAACACCCCAAAGCCCCCCAAGTCAGGAGGGGGCTGAGCTTGAAGAAATGAGCAAGAAGAAGGGAGCGGAAGAGGCCGAAGCCAGTCTTGCCCAGATGTGACCCCAGGATGAATCAGAGAGGGACGCAGCTCTTTAATAACCAAGATGGAGGGGGACGGACGGAGGAAACACAGCCAACAGTTATTGTCCTTTTTTGTTGCAGTGTAAATAGCATCATTAGCGGAAACTGACAGACTGACGTGCAGCTGTGTGGTCCACCTTGGGCACCTGAACTCTTGCCAAGGCTCAGAAGGAGCTGGCAGCACCTTAGCCAGGTGCCACCTTCACCAGCTGTAGCCCAGGGCCATGCCCTGGGCTGTCACAGCTGGGGCTCTGAGTCTCCCCACCAGGAACTCTGCAGTGGTTTATTGCCTCTCTCTTCCTCAAGACTGACTCCCCCAAGAGGACAGGGGCTTCATCTGTTCACCAGCACCTGATAGGTGTTCAATGAACACACACTGATGAATGAGTCAATAGTGCATCCATGATTAACAAAATATGATTGAAGGCATTAGCAACCACATCACACAAATGCCCTGCGTCGAGTAGCACATGAAACAATTTGGAATTCAAAGCTAGAAAATAATTTCATTTCTCCTAAGCATCCGAACTTTGAAAGTCCAACTCTTATTTTTTTTAATCTTAGTTTACAGAAAAGACAGAGCCAAATCTGAGCTTATCTACCGCAGCTGAATTAGCTCACATGAGCGGCATGTTCTTTTCAGGGGTGTCGTTTCCCTTGCATATCTCTCTCCTTTCCAACGTGGCTAGTTTAACATTGTGGTGTGTGCTTCACTTCTGATACTTTACAGGATGAGCTGGAAGGTACCTTTGTTGAAGTGAGTTGAGGACACAAAGCCCACCTACGATGCAGTACCCCTGGTAGCTGGGCCTGCACGGATTCCCTAGCTCTTTTCTTAGGGTGGATTGAGAAGCACAAAAGGCAGCGTAGTTCCAAGCTGCAGAGAACCAGACAGAAGAAATCAGCGGTAGCCGTTTGGGGTGGCAGCTGTGATGGAGCAAGATATTGCACATGGATTGTGGAGAGGACACAGCTTACAGCATGACTTCTGGTCACTTCCTTTTAACTAGGATTCTCTGAACAAAGGGAGCTGGGGTCATGAAGCCCCACTTGGGAGACACCTCCAGCACACAGTCCATGAGCAGAAGTAAAGCAGGCACCACCCTGACTATCGTCCTTGGCCCGGGCTTGCAGGATGCATCCTATGAACACTCTGACATCTTGTGTGTTATGTGAGCTCAAAACATGTCCACTGGACCCCGTGCTGCTTCATGCCTTAAACACTGTTATAGTTCCAGTAGGGTCTGTTAAAATGCCTTACTCCAGACTATGAAAAACTACAAGTCTTGATCCAGTGGAAGCTTGTGAAATTAAACGAATGTGTCAGACCCAGCACTTAAAAATAAAACAAAATAGCATAGAATGCTTTGGAAATCAGAGTACCAAGCAAGCAACAGAAATACATCTATTTCATGAAGCTTTTGATAATACTGTGGGGTACATTGGGTCGGTTTATAAACTATGTTTCTAAATACTGTGGATCTTAACCAAAGGAGTTTAAAAGCCATTATCTTGCCTCTAAAGAGGAAGAGACAAAGAAACTGGGGCTCTGTGGCCTGGCAAAGGCTACATTTGGAGAGAGGGAAAGAGGGGCTTCCATGGTGCCTTGGAGCCCCAGAGAGCATAGCTCCCTCTACAGGAAGGCTGGCTTTCCCCCATCTACGGCACCAGAGCCATCAGACCTTTAAAGTTTACAAAGCTTCTGCAAGTGACCAGTGGGATCCACTGCAATGCTCCAGGGGTAGAAAAATGACAGGGATACCCTCTCTGTCTCTGGTTCACCTGCAGCACTGCCCCACACCTGCTAACACATTTCAACACACTGCTGTGGTGTGGGACGAGAGATGCCTCTGGACTAAGGCCGGAGGAGAGCAAGAGGATAACTCTACAAAGGAAATACACATTTCCCAGGGATTCTATAACAAAATTCCACACACTGGGTGGCTTACAGCAACACAGCTCTGGAAGCCAGAAGTCTGAGTCTAAGATATACACAGGGTCAGCCCTGGGACTGAAGACTGGAAGCCTTCCCTACAGGCCCCGGCACTGACATACTTTTGTAGTGGGAATAATTATTTAAACTGCACCCACCTGGTATTAAATGCAGACAGTTGAAACCAGCTGGGTTAGGCCAAGCCCTCGAGATTTGATAGCGGTCCAATCAGTCATTCAACATTAATAGAACTTGTACAGCCTGTGGGATGCTGAGGGCCGGCAAGGAAGCAAGAGGCAGGCTGCTCTTCGGTCAGCCATCGGGAAGGGGACGAATGGAAACACACAACAAAGGAGGTGTAAACCACAGGCATTAGAAACAAAACAAATCTGAGGAAAAGAAGAGCCAAGTGAATGGGGTGGGAGGTAGCAACTGGAATCAAGTAGCCAGTAGGCAGAAAGAGAGTCGCTAAGCTGCAGTCTGCGTTTCTGTGGCACAGGAGTTCCTCTTCACATTCTATACTGGCATTATCTGAATGCTCAAAAAAATTTAACAAACCTATGATAGTATAAACAGTGGCATAAATGTATGTGTTTGTGTTTACTAATTATGTGCTCGTGTCTGGCTGACAGTCCCAGTACCCAGTAAGGCCATCCGGGCAATCTCCTGCAAGCCTCAGGACAGCTGGGCTGAAGGTACTGCTGGAAGAAATCTTCCAGTTCTTTGGCCTGGAACGAAGCCCAGAAGCATTTGAAATCACCTGTCAGATGCAAAGATTTCCCTTTTTGTTCTTTTTTTTTTTCTTTTCTTTTTTTTTGCCATGCTGGGGTTTGAAGCCAGAGGCTTGCACATGGACCAGTCTTCTACCACTGAGGTACATTTCCAGGCTCCAGAGATTCCCCTTTTCACTAGAATTTTTAGACCTGGTCACAACAAGTTTTAAAGAAACAACAATAATACTTTGAGAAATGAGTTGCCACCATCCAAATGCCATGCAAACATTCTCTCATCTATAAAGTCAGACACTAAAATGATGCCATCTCAGCAGCAGCTGCCACCAAAGTCCATGCCCTTCCCACCAGCTCCTTGGTGGATATCAATAAATGCTCCTTCTTATGTCCTTCAGCATTAAAAACTAACCATGGAATCAGCTTATTCAACTGGCGACCACCATGGAAAGTATGTATGGACCACCGAGCCCCTTGCTGGGAATGCATCAGATTCACTGAGCCTGCGCAGATGGCAAGTAGGTTTCAAATGTGTGTCCACACCTGGGAAGAACCTCATCGAAACTGTAGCACTCACTGCACTTACCTTTATTTCTTTGGGCGTGGACTGGCCAAAGGGCTTTTTCCCTCCTTTGGAAGATTTGGAGGACGTTGAGGAGATGCCCTGTGAGGCGCGGTGAGGCTTCAGGTCGCCCAGGCTGCTGAGGTATTTTCTGCGCAGGGCCAGCAGCTCCTGGAGATACTGCAGGCAGTCCTGGGTGCGCGAATACATCCACGCGCGGTCCTCCTCCTGCTGCAGGTAGCACAGGCTGGTGTCCATGCTGCTCGTGCTTTTGTATTTCTTTAATGACTCGCTGAATTTCTCGCCGTGGTCCCCGACCACGTACATGGAGCTGCTGCGGATCAGCCTCACCCCTGAGCCGGCTCCGGTGTAATAGGGGCTCTCTGCAGCCGCTTTCCTCTGCGGACTGGAGCTAAAGATGGAGTGGATCTTTCTGAGCATGGTGCTTGGTTTCCCTCGTGGGTGCCTTCCAGCTGCCTTCGCTGCCGCCACTTGATCTAGCTGGGTGTAGAGGAGCGGACATCCAGGGCCTTTGCCATCTGCCTTCCAGGAGGCTGCGATCTCTGGAATAGCAGCGAGCACCGTCTGGGTCAGGCGAGCTGGCTGAGTGTCTCTCATGCGGGGAAACACATCCAATAACCAAGAGGCTACATGC
This sequence comes from Dinomys branickii, assembly GCA_004027595.1. NCBI lineage: Eukaryota > Metazoa > Chordata > Mammalia > Rodentia > Dinomyidae > Dinomys > Dinomys branickii. The sequence continues at coordinate 18,030 of PVLD010000226.1, forward strand.
ACTACCTGAAGAGCGAGGGTAGAGAGCTGTGAGCTCAAAAGCAAGGGCCCTGTCTGGCCTTGCAAGCTATTTGGTGCAAATATGTTCTGTGCTCTTCTATGGAACAATTAGGCTGGATGGGGAAAGTGTGACGATGCTTTACCTGCTCGGTTATCTCCTTTCCTTTTCATTTGCCGTCTCTGGGCATAGTCTCATTCTGTCTGAATTGCTTTTGGTGTAAATTATTACATTTCCACCCTGGCTGAGCTGGCCCTGGTGCTGAATTCTCTGCATCCAAAATGAAATCCTGCTTAGCAGAGACACCTTTCAGTGAAAAACTGCATGTTGCTCAGGGTAAAATCCAGTCCCCCAAGATGAGCCCGGGCAAACAGAGCCAGGGCCCTTGGCAGGGGGTTGCAGATGCCCTGATAAGCCGGACTGCAAGCAGGCATCCAAGCGTTCTGGACGCGCCTCACCCTGAGGTAAGGGGACCTCCTAGCAGTCACCGGATAGCAACCCTTTGTGGCGCCTGGAGGATTCAGGTATCCTGACCATGACTTTTCTCACAAAAGTGTCAGTGAGCTCAAGGGTGGCCACATATGTGGGGCAGACATTCTTTAGCCTAAGCCCATTTTAATCTAGGCCAGCTGCGATCAGACATAGACTATTTTGTCAAGACTGTTGTGTGAGAACATGAGTATCCAAGGGCTGTTTCCCCCTAAGGATTTTCTCAGGCAGAAGCTAAACATCACCACTGCATTCACTTACTCTACACAGTCTATTTTTCCTCAAGCTGCAGCTGGAGAGCGGGAGCTTGTGTTTCACAAGGAATACAAGCTGCATGGGTATTAGAGGAGGGGTAAATCCCAGAGTTCTACATAAAAGTGTTATTGGATGAGTGAATGGATCAGTATGTTAGTACAGTTTCCCTCTTTCTGCTATATTCTGGGATTTATTTTACTTTACTTTTTGAAAGAAACTATTCATGATTTTACCAGGTACAAAGAAAAACATTTAAAAATATTCCTTCCCTAAAACAATACTCGTTCCTTTTATATACATAGCTATAAAATAACATTATAAATACATTCATACTGAGGGCGTCTACCGTGTGTGGCATTCTGCTAGACACTGTTGGGACACGAGCCCTCGTATGTAAAAGAATTTAAGCAGAGAGCTTTCAAGCTGATGAAGCATTTCCACACATTAATGTATTTAATATTTGTAACTTCCTTGGGAGAGAAGGGTCATTTCTATTACCATCTTTGATAACCATCAGTTCAGAGATGAAGAAGAGGTAGCCTGGAGAGATTATGGGACTTGGCTAAGTCTATGTATTCTGGCTTTAAAGTATGCCTAAAGGCCATGAGAAAAATCGAAGCTTAACAGAGGCAGCCACCATGGTGTGTGAATTTTCTTTACCCTGCAGTGATGACAAGTGTTTTTGTAGGAAGGTAGCATCCTCTCCCCTGGACCACTTCTGCAGGCGCTCTGGCCATTGTGCTCCCATTGCTGCCATGGACACAAAAAATTACCAATAATAAGGACTTCTAAGAGGTCCCAATCTGGTCCATCTGCCTGGTTTCACTTGAGCACAATATCAAAGCACCAAGGTGAACAAGTGATGAAGATGAAGAAATTCTTTCTCAGAGGTGTCCAGGAACTGTGATAGCCCAGCCTTTCTCAGGGGATCAGGCTGGTAGGTTTAGGGTTATGTTTATGCTACATGGAATGAGCAAAAGTATAAATACATAAACATTGTATCTGCTTTTCTATTAGGAACATCATACATGATCTAAGCTCTTGATCACAAAGTGAATAAAATAACCTTCCCCTGTATTCGCCTCCCTTTACTCTGCTCCTGCTTCCCTACTGGATTCTTCCCAAAGGCCAAACTTGTGCAGACATGGAGAGCAAATTACGCTGACATCAGCTTGCAAAGCATGTGAAGCGCACTTCTGGACAGGACGTTTAGCAGCTGTCAGGATCCAGCTAGCTGATTCTCATCACTTGCTGTGCCAACCGTGCCCCAAAGCCCTCTTCTCCCAGAGCTCCTGCAGAAGTGGTTCAGGCAAGAGGATGCTATCTTCCTACAAAAACACTTGTCATCACTTCAGGATAAAGAAAATTCATACACCTTGGTGGCTGCCTCTGTTGAGCTTAGATTGTTCTCATGGCCTCAGCTATAAGAAGGATGTGAAATCATTTTGAAGTTTTACAAAGTGTTTTGATGACACCAAAAATGCCCTTCAAATCTCAAATCAGGCACCTCAGGCTTGCTTCTTTCTTGGCAGCATGGAACACTCTGGGTGAGGACCTGAGCAGAGACGGCAGAGAGGCTGGGCCTCCCCCCAGCTCAGCCCCAGCACACCAGCCTCTTTATGGGCACATGCCCCTTGCTGAGCATACAGGAGACTTGCTCTTCCCTGTGGAGGTATCTGAGATCTTTGGTCTTTTGACCAGAAAATCCATGTAACGTGAGTCAGCACAAACTTTACTTTGTTCCAGAATTTCTCAGAATGAAAGGACAATGGCAAAGCAGTCCAGATGATTTGCTCTGTAGCAACGCCGGGCAGGGGAGGCCCTGTGCTGTGGATGTAGAAGAGGGTGACTGGGCACCTGCCTCTCCTGTGGAGCCTCCTCTTGCCGCAGTGCTAAGCCCCTTCTGGGCAGAGCAGGATGGCAGGAAGAAATGCAAGTGTGTGCCTCACTGGATTAACTTTGAATCTCAGTCGGGCTGCCAATCAGCTTAAGAAAACCATGTAAATGCTCATTTTGGATCCCTCATCTGCAAAAACAGATACTGCCTATGGAACAGGGTTGCTACAGTGATTACATGAGAGCAGATAGAAGGACAGCCTAGCATGTCATAGTTGCTCAATCATAAGTACATATTATGAACCCTTAAATAAAATATCCTCTGACGTAGCTCTCCCCGTTTCCTCCCAGCCTCCCCATTCTTCCTCTGGCAGCCATTGTTCTGTTCTCCACCTTTGTGTATTCAACTTTTTTTGGTAAATTCCATATATATGTGGGATCATGCAGAATAGTTCCCTTTCTCTCTTGGCATGATGTCCTTCAGGTCCATCCATGTTGTACCAAGTGGACAGGATTTCCTTTTTCTGTCCAGCACAGGGGATCTAAGCTGGTGTGCTATACCACTGAACTATATCTTCAGTATTTTTTATTTTGAGACAGAGTCTCACTAAATTGCCCAGATTGCATGGATCCTCCTGCTTCAGCTTCTTGGCTAACTGGCATTGTAGGCATGTACTGCTATACCTGGCAGAGTTTCCTTTCTTCAGTCTGAATGATGTTCTACTGTACCCATACAACAGTGTTTCTTTATCAATCCATCGGTCAATGGACACTTTGGGTGTTCTGTGTCATGGCTATTGTGAAGAATGCCACAAGGTACAGATATGTAGGATGAATAAGTCTAGAGATCTGATGTACCACACGAGGACTAAGTTAAGAGCACTGCACCATACTGGGTGCTTTGCCAGAAGAATGAATTTTAGGTGCTCGTGTCCTCTCCCAAAACAGCAAGTAACTATGTGCGATGATGAACATTTCAAATATGTATACCAAAACAGTGTGTTGTGTACCTTAAATATATACAATAAAAACAAACCAAAATGACATAATATATAGAGCATGCTGGACTTATATTTTCTCAGTCAAAATTACTTTCTAATGGTGTAAAAATAGTATTACCACAACTTCTACTTGCAGCCCCTGCATAGAGCTCCCAAACTATTACCCCAGGCACATATTTTGGATGTAGTCATAATTTAAGAGACCTCTCATTCTTCAGTATCTGTGAAGATCCACAGGCTCAAAGGGGCTGGCCCGAGTAACTGTCACCTTGGACGCTACAGGAGGTGCCTGCTGCCCTGATCAAGCTGAGTTCCCCTGAGGTGCTACTTGCTCATGCAGTGAGGGGCACCTGCTCACAGGGCTCCTGTCCAGGGGCCCTGTGCCTTCCTCGCACGGACTTGGGTGAGCACATCATCGTTTCTCCTGCCATCACGGGTGTTGCTTGCTGTCACTGCATAGCCTGGAAGAGTCGCTCAGCGGGACACACATCTCAAGGCTATGGCCGCTTCACTCCACCAGCCTGGAACTGCATGTCCCATAAAGGCTGCTGACGTCAAAGAAAACAGCCGACGCCTTTGTTCTTTGCATGCATGTCTAGAAATCCCCTTGGCGCACCCCTGACAGAAAAGTGACTTTTCATCAGCTCAGTGCTTCCTAGAAGGTGGGTGCGATGTCAGGGGAGAAAGGCGAGTGACAGGAAGGAAGAGTGTGGAGGAAGAGGGAAGCTGAGGAAAGGAAGCGATCAGGTAATCGTGTTGAATATTTAATGAAGGGTAAGATTACAAAGCTCGACAAGGTGTATCCCATGTCACATTGGTCCATTTATTTGTACAGCGTATGGGAACATTTTGCTTTTTAGTTGTGATGTGAATGGTAAGGAAAAGAATGTTTCCTGGAGACCAGCTCCTCTGGGTCAAAGAGCAGAGCCCTGTGTTTTGGGTCACTGAACAAGTAAGATGAATGTGGATCTTCTTCTAATGCTGCACAGGCTGCTCCCCACCCAAGGGACAGAGCAGCTCCAAGCCTCCCCAGGCTTGAAACTCCATGTACAAAGACCAAAAGCAGGGAAATATAGAAATATAGATGACTTAGTTTAACAAATTTGTCCACAACCCACACAACCACATACAAAAGGCCACTTGAGCCGGTTAAAAACTTAGAGAGCAATGTAGCAAATGGAATTGTGAGAAAACTCCACTTGAAACTGAAACAGGAGATCTGTTAGTTTAAGGCAAGCTTAGTGTGGTAGTGCACACCCGGAATCCCAGCCCTCAAGAAGGCTGAGGCAGGAAGGCTGCCAGTGTGAGCTGAGCCCAGGCAACTTAGTGACTTAGCAAGACCCTGTCTCAAAATAAAAAGCTAAGTATTGTGGGGCTAAGAATGTAATGTAGTGCAAAGCCCTATGCTTAATCAGCAGACACCACCAAAAAAAAAAAATATATATATATATATATAGGAAGGAAGAGCAGAAGGGAGGGAGGGAGGGACAAAAGGAAGGAGGGATAATGGAAACTTACTGCCTCATTTATTATTACTATGTTACTATGTGCACGCACTCTAAGACTTATTGACTTAAAACAACCATTGTGACATAGTTCACAAGTCTTCAGCGTAGACTGCTGTGCATCTGCAGGACATGATGGCGGCACCCCCTTCTGTGGTGGGCTGGCCAGGGCTGGGCTCGGCCAGGCAGCTGAGGTGCTGGGCCTCTGCCTCTTTTCGTGGTCTCTCCAGCAGAGTGGCTGGCACTGTCACGGGGCAGCTCGGGGCCTCCACCAACACACAGGAGGAACTGCCCATCCTTCAGGCCGATGCAGGAAATACCACCATGTGCCTTCTGCCCCGTTCTACTGATTTAGTTAAGCCACATGACCAGCTCGGATAAGAGGAGGGATTGCAGAGGGGGTGAGCCCTAGAAGGCACATCCCACTGGCCAACTACAGTAATGTCCTACCATTCTGTGAGAGCCAAGGCGGCCATCCTCATGGGACGAAGGGCCAGGACCTCATTTGGGGCCAGCCAGTGAACAGAATTTTCAGGAATAATCTTTAACTCACTTATATTTGACTTGAAGTACAGGATATGCCCTGGTCTGTTTATTTTTCTAAGTGCATTTAGCTAAGATTAATGGTAAAACAGATTACATCACCCAAATCACATTTCATAAATCATTGTTGGAATGGATGTCATTGTCTCAAAATATAAAAAGAAGATGGATAACTAGAAGTCAATGATATAGTATTTGGAAAGACAACTTTACAGACTCAATCTTATTCTTAATTATGTTCACAGTAACATACTGCAGCATTTTATCAGAACTTTCAGAGAAAAGACATATTCTTGTCATGAATGCTGTTTCTTCATCCGACTTTTACAGAATGGTCGACAGAAAGGTTGGTGCGATTTTCCAACCTCCAGGAGCAAGGCTGAGCCTGACAGCGCTTTCGGGCTTAGGGTGACAAAGCTATCTGCCTGCCTGTCTTTCACCCCTCTCTCCACATCGCCATCTCTATCTCTCCCTCTCCCCAGGCCCTCTCCTCCCTCCCATTTTTTCCCTTTTCCCTCCCACTGGAGGACTTTATATTAGAGAATCCATGTGGCTTCGATAACAGAGATAAGAACACGCATTTCTTTCTCTCTTATATAACAATGTAGAGAACAATGAGCCAGCGTCGATGCATCCACCTTACATAAGCACACAGGGACTCAGGCTCCAGCCTGCTCGCTGCTGTCTCCTTCTCTTGGCTGTTGCTCTCACCTGCATGGTCAAAGGAAGCTCAGAATAAAGCGTCCTGCCCAGTGGGTTGGAAAAGGAGAAAGAAATGGGTTTTCCTGCTCCTTTCACTTCTACTCACCTAGCATGGCAGCCCCGAGCTGGGCAGGAAGCCGAGAAACACGATCTTTCCTATGGTGCACTTGTGTCAGCTCCAACTGCTGTTTATAGTACCTGGGGCCAGAGGGTAACTAGAAATCTCTATCAGATGGCTTGGTTTCATTTGTGGTATTAGGAAATGAGAAAGAAAACCCAGATGAAGAAGAGATTTCCTTCTCCTGTACTTGGGGTTGAGACAGAGAAGGGGAAAACTATGCTCAAGGTCTTCACAAGGTCTTGGCACTTCTGACGTTTTCCTTCCCAAGCAAGGACCTCGGCTCTGGCTGCCCTCTCCACTGCAAACCTGCAGAGGACACCAGGAAAGAGAGGACAGGCGTCCCACCTCATGCGTCCTTGGGGGCCAGCACCTCCTCACAGGGTAGGACGGCAGTTGCTACCAGAGCTCCAAAGGGCCAGAGAAACAGGGGTGAGGGAGGCTGATGAGCACCAGTATGCTAGGGTTTACCACAGTGGCCTCAGCTATGCATCTGCATTGATGAGAAGTAGTGTCTTCTTCAGGGTGCAGCAATAACCCAGATAAAACTACCTCTCAGATAGATCCAGTCAGCTATTACTTGGTTGTAGCTTCATTGTGAACAGAACTCAAAACAGAGAGGGTCATGGAACTACAGAAAACCACAGCAGAGTCCAGGTTTCCAGAGCCCTGGCCAGCTTGGCTTTTGAGTCACATGCCCAAGAGTGTCCCATGCCCCATGGCTCCGAGCACAGAGCAAGGCATGGAGCCTGGCATCATGAGGGAGTTGTTTCAGCCAATAGCACCCAGGTTATGTGGGAAAGGATTGCTAGATAAGAGCAAAACACCCTTCACTAAACCTGGTGAATGATTGAATTCACATGTGAGATCATTGGGTGCTAAGTGCTCAAAAAGAGTCCAAATTTATCTGATGAGTTGCGCCTTTGCCCCCCCCACACACAAAAAAAAGCCATGAGTGACTTCTGCTACCATGACATGTAGGGACAGAGGAGAGACTGCCAACAGGCAGAAGTAACCCAGATATCCATCAACTGTTGGACAGGTGAACAGAATGTGGTAGTTACTGCAAGATAGTAGTATTCTGCCCCAGTAGGGAAGAAAATTCTGATCTATGCAGCAACATAGGTGAACCTTGAAGACACCAGGCTGAGTGAAATAAGCCAAGCATGAAAAGACAAATATTGTATGATGCTACTTGCCTTAGGCACCTAAAGAAATGAAATTCCTGGAGACAGACAATAGAATGTTGGTTGCCAGGAGCTGGGGGAAGGGGGCAGGAAGTTGGTGTTTAACAGGTGCAGAGTTTGAGTTGGAGAAGGAGAAAAGCGCTCTTGGGCTGGGTGGTGGTGCTGCTTCCACAGCACGGAGAAGGTGTGTGATGCCACTGAACTGTACATGTAACAACAGTTAAAGTGGTAAATTTATGTTCGCATATTTTACTACAATAAAAACATTGCAGATTCCCCCAATGCTCCACAGCAAGTCCTGACTCAGGGAGAGTGGAGAATCTGGGAATACTTTTCTAAGAGGCATCCCAAAGGATTATCATCACCAAGGAAGTTTAGGGAACACTGCTGTTTCATAATGAGCCAACAGATGCAAGGCATCCAAGTCCATGCTGATTTATAGGTGCTCAGTAATATTCATTTTACTTACTAATAATATAGATGCTTCCCTCGGTAGAGATTCCATGACAGAATTCCAACAATGATCGTGATTAACATTTGCAAGCATGGACCATGTGTGCTAGACTTTCCTATGTGATGTCTCATCTCATTTAATCCTATAACTCTATCTGCTAGGTATGGACATTATCCCCATGTAGAGATGAGAACATTTAGGAACACACAGTGCAAGCACTGCACCTGGCATCCCATATGCACCGTATGTGAACCCAGAACTATGCTACGGGAAACTGAAATATGTGCCATGTTATAATTAGCTTCACAGGGATAGCAATTTGTGTCTCTTGCTCAGGGCTTTATGCACACTGGCTTTCTAGGTATGTAGCAGTTACTTACTAAGTATGTGTTGAAAGAATGATTCAACCTTCCTGAGGTCATCAAAAATAGTTATCTGAATATCTGTCAGGGGAGAAAGGCCTGCAGGCTGTTTCCACTGCCCCCGGCCACTTTCATTTGTCTTGGATTTCAGAGGCCCTGAAAAGACACCTGCTTAGCATTCAAAGATGTGGACTCTTGTTTCAGATCTGTCCATTACTGGTATACAACCTTAGGAAAACCTTCTGTGAAATAAAAATATGGAATATGTACTGTAACAAACCGTACGCTGTGCTGTCGCTTTGCTAACGAGTTTTAAGGATTCTCATGTTCACCGGGATTCTCATGTTCACCAGTGTGGTGGTTGGCAGCTGAGCTCAGGAGTAAGGGCAAAGGAGGGGCTGCCTGCCCTCTCTGCAAAGGGCGCAAGGAGGAGGAACCTGATAAAGGACTCAGCCAGGCGGGTCCCAAGCCCAAAGACCTCAGATTCACAATGGGAAGTACAGAACAATAACCAACTGCATCCACTGCTGGAGATGGAAGACATTTAAATTAAGACAAAACTTAATATTTGTTGGACAAGACTTTGAGAAAACTAATACCTTGTGTTGTGGGGAGGGGAAAGTTTGAGGAGCAAAATTAATTCTAATGTACTATGAGTGAGAGTATGTATTGGAATAACCCATGGGGGTACTTTGGAAACACAAAAGTCCTTAAAATTATGCACCCACTTTGACTCAGCTACTGCACTTCTAGTAATTTAGTCTTTGAAAAATCATGTTTACGCATAAATCTTAAGCCATAGCTTCCTAGAACTGAGAATGAGCTAAATCCGCAGTGCTTATGTGACAAAACACAGCAGTTATTTAAAATGGTGACCTAGAACAATGGTTAATAACATGAAAAGATGTTCACAGTGCAGCAAGTGGATTGCATGCCGATCCTCCACCATTCCTAAACCCTCCATATGCAAGTTACACATCACTTCTGTTCCCTGTTTATTGACTAAAGCAAGTCACATGGTCTCTCCAAGCATCAAGGCACATGGTAAGTGCACCCCTTGCTTGACAAAAGGGCCAAAAATATACATTGGAGGAAAGATAACCTCTTTCATAAACAGTTGGGAAACCTGGCTGTTCACATGCAAGATTGAAGATTGAATTTAGAATATCTTACCATGTGTTATACTAACATAAGGTCAAAATAGTTCAAAGATATAAATTTTAAAAGAAATATCTAATCTGCTGGGAGATAAAAATAGGTAAAACCCTTAAAGATATAGAATAGGCAAGGATTTTCTGAACATAACCCCAGTTGCATAGGCAAAAAAATTAAAAATCAACAAATGGGGCCATAGCAAATTAAAAAGCTTATGCACAAGGAAGAAATCAACCAACAGAGTAAAGGTACAACCTAAAGAATGGGAAAAAAAGCTGCTAGGTATTTCTTGCATAGAGGCCTAACATCTGGAATATATGAAGAACTCCAAAAGTTTGACCCCCAAAATAAAGACCCAATCAAAAAATGGGAAGCTGAAATGAACAGACACCTCTTAGAAGGATAAAGGGCCAACAAATATATGAAAAATGTTCAGTATCTCTAGTCACTAGAAAAATGCAAATTAAAACAACACTGAGATTCCATCTTACCTCAGAAGAATGGCTGTCATCCAGGAATCAAAGACTAACAAATGCGGGCCAGGCTGTGTGGAAAAAGGATCCCCTCTACATTGTTGGTGGGAATATAAATTAGTATAACCACTATGGAAATCAGTATGGAGACTCCAAAAGAAACTGAAACTAAAGCTCCCATTCAACCCAGCTGTGCCCCTTCTAGGTATCTTCCCCAAATAGTTAAAGACATCACACTACAGTGACACATGCAGCCCAATTCACAACAGCTAAATCTCAGAAGTGGCCTATGTGTCTATCAAGAGATTAATGAGTAAAGAAATCGTGGTAATTATACACAACAAAGTACTACTCTGCTATAAAGAAAGACAAATTTGAATAATTTGTGGGAAAACAGTTGCAACTTGAAACCACCATGTCAGGTAAGTCAGACACACAAGCTTGAATATTGCATATTGTTTCTCTTATATGAGGGGCAGGAATAAATCCTTCTACCAACTAGTAGTTAAATCTTTTCCCATTACCTAACCCAAAGTCTGGCACACAGCAAGTACTCAATATTTATTGAATGAATGAACAATCAGTGTCACATAATCACGAAGTGGAATTTCAGGGTTTGGGCTTGGGTTATTCGGTCCACTGTCAGTTCTGCATCACCACTGTCCACTTCCTAATGGACGGCCCTTTACTGGACTCTCCTCACTGGCCTGTATAGCTAAAGCTCAGGTTTCCAATAAGAGGAACTCACCTGAGCTTTGAAATGGGCATTCGAGGAGATTTTCTTCAGAAAATCCTGGTGGCCACAGCAGCCACAAGGTTCCTGGTGGTTTTCGAGTGTCTTGGCAAGCACCAAGTTTGGGGTGTGATTTTCCCAGGGATTCTTGAGAAAGGCAGCAGTTTCCTACCAAATGTCAGAGAATCACCCACTTAAATGTTCAGTCTGGCATTCCGTTTGCATAACATCCCCACCATTTTATCACCCTCTCCCTTGTCCCTTTAGATAAGTTTAATTCCTAGAATTCTCTGTCCCCATAATATGCAAAGCAGCTTTAATACAGGGTCTTCCTTCAATTTTTTCCATGAGTTAGGTGAGATTTTTCCTATTCGGTCATCCTTTGAAGAAACTGTTACATTTAGAAGGCTGAAATACCTGTAAACATCCCTAATCCCTTCTATCTATCACATAAGCAATCCTATCTTCACTCCGTAGGAAAACCCTCTATGTGGACTTGCTACCTTTTCCCCTTAAGCTTTGGCTGACAAGGGGCCTGAGGCCTGTTGCAGAGCTCTGAGGGCACCCGGTAGCATCTTGTCTCGTCATTTCATTCAGCAACAGCATATGTCCCGGGCAAAGGTGCCGGTCTTATTTATGACAAGTAAATTAGGAACAGGTGTAGCTAGAAGCAGCAAATCTTTCTGCAAGATTGGCAAACAAGCCTGGGACCTGTCCATCCAGACCTGTAATTGCATTACCCGCGCACTAAATTCTCAGCTCCCTGGCTTGCCCTTCCAGCAAAACTTGTCTTTTCCCTCTTGAAAAGCATCCAAGTGGAACTGCTACTGCACATCGAATACTGATGCCTGCTTGCAGTGAGGTTTCCGGGGGCTGGAATGTACTTGTCAGGAACACGTATTTCACACCCAGAGCAGAACCCTTTAGTTCTGGGTGTGAAACGGCTATTTCCATGCTGTGTGGAACTCAAAGAGCGGATAGAGAGAAGCCGCCTCGTTAACAGTGCTGCGTGGATGAAGCGATTACTGAAAATGAATATTGAAAGTTGTCATGACTCAGCAGGATTCCCCGTGCTTATGCGGAATTACTCGGGCCAGCATGGAACTCCACCCGTAGATCCAAGGTATCAACATCTTCAGAAGCCCCTGGGTTTACCCTCTTAATCTAGCAACAGATATTTACTGCAGGCTACTCCTACTGTCCTGGGAATTTTCATCTGGCTGCTCCTTTTCTGTCTCCTTCATAGCTTTCTCTTCATCTGTTCACTCTTAAATAAAATTGTAATGTGATAACTGAGCTCTAACCAGGGTGGCTCTTTCATGCGGCCAAACATACAATTTTTCTAATGTCCACCAGAGGGCACCACGTCCGCAGATCCGCTCCAGCTGGGGTCTGCATGAGTAGCAAAGGACAATCCATACCACTGTACTAAAAGGAGAGTGTGGACTAGCGACAGAGGAAACCGGTAGATTATTACTGGTGAGTTGCCTGAATTATTGAACGTGTCCAAATTCCATGTCTGTCCCTGGGTGCCTATGTGTGTGAATGGATGGAACTACAAGTGCACATTGACATCTAAACGGCTGCAAAGCAACTATGGGTCTGTTGCTTACTGAACCCTTTGCATATACAGAAATTATCTTTCCTGTTTCAGGTTTTTTTTCCTCTAATACGGAGTTACTTATAATTAGCACTTTCTGTGAAGAGCAGAACCAATGAAATGAGTTTGTCTTAACAATTAAGTAAAATAAACATTTCCATCTCATTTTTTGACTGCCATCTGATTGGCTTATAAAGCATCTTTCCTGTTAATAGCGTTAGAATGTAGTTACATTCAGGCAAAACTCTATTTTAATGAACTGCGGATGAGAGAAGAATGCAGGAAAGACTATTAGAATTATTTCCTTGAAGTCAAATCATTCCAAAATTTACCTACAGATTTGAAAAACATTACCTCTCATCCACTAGTTAAATTGGCTGCATGTGCTAAGGGTTCTGTGATGTTTTATTTGCAAACAGTAAGATAGAATTTGCAAATGGCAGGTGCCTTTCCTAAAGGCACTTCTGAGTGCTGACCATTGCGCAGGGCTGGAAGTGACCAGCCAGGGAGAATCCCCAAGAGGATTCTGGCTGGGGTGGGCAGGGGTCACTGGCTTTTGTGGAGGGTGCCCTGGAGAATGAACTCTTTCTAGGCAAGCACTCTACCACTGAACTACATTCGCCAGCCCCCCTTTTTAAATTTTTATTTTGACACAGGGTCTGGTTAACTTGCCCAGCCCGACCTGACCTGCACTCCTGATCTAACTGACGGGGCAAATTGGGTCTTCAGAAGTTAGAATTTTCTTCCATTAGAGACAAGTTACTTTTCCAAAATTTCTCAGGCTGAGCACGTAACCACCACTGCCTCCTCTCCTCAGCTGAGATGAATGGGCAGAATGTGCAGATGCTGGCCCCAGAGGTCAGAGTTTGGTTTCTGGGGAAGGAGACAGAAGGAAAGAAGACCCCCAAAGCCAGAAGTGGCTGAAACAGCTTGGAATTGTCTAGTACCTCATTGTACTCCCTCTTCCCTCTCTTCCTTACCCTTGCACACCTGAACGCCATGAGAGGCTGATCTGTGACCCCCCTCCCCCTCCTGGGGCCGAACCTCCAATAAGGCTGCCTGCGTGTGTTGGGAGGGGCAGCAAGCACAAGGCAACAAGCAGCGCTGCCACAGCCCCAGGTCCACTGGGGTTCCAGGTGCGCGCAGCCGTGCACAGCAGGTGCTGTCTCTCCTCGGCAAAGGCCAGACCTGATTGTCTTTGACAAATGAAATCAATAGAGTGGTCAGGCTGCCCACACACCAGATCCCCGGTAGGTCAGGGGAGGAGGGCCCCAGGGAGGCAGCAGGTCTGCAGGAACCAGCCGCCTGCTCAGAACATTCCCTCGTGTGTACTAAAGGCCTGATGTTCAGGTGCCTGGGAATCTCTTACCTTCTTCACCTCAAACTTGCCCCTGTGTGTCCCAGAGACAAGTAGAAGGGGAGTTTATGATACAAGCTGTCTGAAAACACTGTTCCAAAGAGGCCTGTTCTCCACAGTGTAGGGACTTACAGGGAAACTGGTCATGAAGCCAGAGGAAACAAGCTGCTGAGCGTCCTGGGGGCGCTGGGGAGAACAGCGACTGCCTGCATCCCACAGTTCCTTGCCAGCGTTCTCACACCCGTTCCTCCGCTGCCTTCGTCGCTGACTCCATTGCTCCAGAAATCTTGGGGTAAAAAAGGCCACTACAAGTCACTTTTGTTTGTGAAAGTTCCCCACACTCCAGGCTACTTACACTTGCTCTCAGGACCACCAGTGTAGCCCAGATCCTCACCTTCCTGATCCCAAACTCTCAGGTCCCAAACTTTCCCAGTTCTACCTCAGCCCCATACAAACACTTAATTTACTTCAGAACTCAAACCCTAGGTCACCCCTACATTGCCCTCTGCTCTCCAAGACATTCCAGGTTTTGAACCCTCCCTTATGAGGGTATAAAACACACTTGACTTTGCCTTCATGCCCAGCAGTTTCGGTGGTGCCTGGGGAAGCTCCAGCGCTGCTGGGGCTGAGGACAAACTATTTCAGCAAAAGCTTCTCTTTGGTGGTGGCGGTGGTGGATGCACAGTCTTCCCCAAAACGTTTAACTCCTGCCAAGTGTGATGGTGTCACAGAAAAAAAGTAATTCTTTTCCTTTCCCTTCACAAGGGTTATGGCTGATGTCTAATAGCAAAGGACTCACCAACTACTGAAAAACATAAATTCATTTAACCAAAGACTTAGATGACACAAAAACACTCAGAAATGAAGCCGTAAAGGCCCAGGGAAAACTGCATTCTTATGCTTAGGCTTCATGGAGAAGACACCCTGAAGCATGGTTGGACAAAAAGGTGGAGTCTGATGGTGCTAAACTGAGGCAACAGTCCCTGCAAGGCCTGTCCACTCAATCTCTATGGCCCTCGGCCACAGGGCAGGATACCAGCACCAGGAGGGTCTTATGACCTTTCCTTGAGAGGCAGGCCGGAGGATTTCTTTCTGCTCAGCTATCACATGGGGAGGATCAGACAGTGAGCTCCATGGGGGCCCTTCCTTCTTCCCCTAGCCTCCTGCAAAGATTACACCTGTCACTGAGAGACTACGACATGGTATGAAGAACGCGTGGTAGGTTGTGCATGCCTAGCCATGACTCCAGCAGTTTTTCAAGCTAATCCCTGGGGCGGTGAGCTGGTTGTTTTCTGTTTTCTGGGCTATTGCCCATGCTCTGGTTATCGCCAATGATATTCTAATAAGCTACTGAGTCTTCATTTCAAAGCTGTGCATCATGATCCTGGACCAGGCAATCCATGCTCACTTTTCAAACCTCGTTGGGTTTGTAAAAAGGGGGCAATGAAAAAGGAAAAAGAGGGCAATAAAAATCAGATGGATGAAGAATACAGAAAGATGAAGAAAATCAGGAATAGGATGAATACATTCAGACATATGGCAAAGTTGGTGACCTTGTGTTCCCTCAGTCTACTCAGGAAGAATCCCAGGTGGGCAGCAGCACCCCTCCACGTCTATCTCAGCCAGTCATAAAGAGCACAGTATGTGTCAGGACTTGCCCAAGTGCAAACCACCAGAAAACAAAGATGTCAGCCAAGGCCGGGCAATGCCTTTGATGGCCAAGGAACATAAAGTTGCTAAGGTGAGCACAGACATGCCCCCTGAGAGAGGAGGGGATCAGCCTTCCAGAGGTGCTAGGTTGGGCAGCACAGGGCCTCACCACCTTCTGTGGAGCAGGGCTGGACCCTGGGTGTCTGACATTGACCAGCAGCGGGGAAAGGATGATGGCACAAGGAAAGTGGTCAGAAAGATGTAGAAACACCAAGGTGCACTGAAGTAGATGGAGGGTAGCAACAAAGAAAAGGGCTAATCATTGTGCTGGAAAAGGACATCTTGGGAGGGTCTCTGTATTTCGGTATTGAGTCTAGAAAGTGGGCACTTACAGTTGGACTATTTCTAGCAAGAGGACATGAGTTCTATTAGTGAGTAAATGCCAGCTCCACTGCTGTGCTGTTACATTTACCTAACTCATGCTGTTTCCTTGGCAGAGGTATTGGCTGGACCTTGGGACAAGAGAGAGAAGCAGGGTCAGGGATTAGCTCCAGCCTGCATCCTCCAAAGGTTCTAGCCCTTTCCTAATGCTCTTCCTTTTCATGGTCACTCTGCAGCACATGCACTGTGGAATGCTGCACAAGTCAAGGACAAAGCCCGGTTTTTGACCCAGAAGAGCCCACTAGGCCATTAATGGCCCAAATGGTTCACGTATCTCTGTGGTTTCCAGTGCTTCCCTCATGTCCATGCTTCTGTTCTGTTCATCATCCTAGCCTGAAACCACCCTCCCACGGTCCCCTCTATCATTCATCTTTCCTCTTTTTTTTTTTTTTTGCGGTACTGGGGATCGAACTCAGGACCCTGCGCTTGCTAGGCAAACTCTTATTCCACTGAGCTATATCCCCAGCCCCCATCTTTCCTCTTAATGCACAATCCCATCTATCTTTTAAGGTACTCTCCTGTCCGAGGCAATGCACTGGTATCACAGAGATGTTACTTCCTGTTTGTCTCTGGGTACAGCATTTCTGGTTTCTGCCAATACCTGGGAGTTCTACTCCACATCTACCCTCTCCCAGCATCTTCACACACATGGTCCTGGAGGCTGCCTCACACCCTTATCTTTCTTTCCTAGATTTTTCCCCATGATTTTCCTCACTACTTGAGTACTCAAACAACTAACTTCTCTGCTCCCAAGCTATTACAAGTTGTGTTGCTATAAAGCTGGGTGCACATATATCACTGTAGCATGATGTTTTTAATTCTTCTGGGAAGATACCCAGAAGGGGAATAGCTGGATCACCTAGAACCTCCAATCCTAGATTTTTTGAAGAGTCTGCACACTAATTTCCACAGTGATTGCACCAGTCTGCACTCCCACCAACAGCGGAGATGTGTTTCTTTTCCCCGACAGCCTCTCTAGCATTCGCTATTGCTTGACTTCTTGATGACGGCCATTCTTTCTGAAGTGAGATAGAATCTGAGTGCTGTTTTAATTTGCATCTCTCGAATGACCAGTGATGTTGAACATTTTTTCGTATATTTATTTGCTATTTGTATTTCTTCATCTGAGAAGCGTATATTCATCTCAGATGCCCGTTTGGGGGTTGGGTCTTTAAATCTGATTTTTTTTTAGTACTTTATATGTTCTTGATCATAATCCTTTGTCCAAGGAACAGCTGTCAAACATGTTTTCCCACATTGTGGGCTGTCTCTTCAATCTGTGGGTGGTTTCTCTTACTGTGCAAAAGACAGTAAGGGATTGTGCATAAATCGGGAATTGGGATGTTCCTTGCCTTGTTTTTGTTGCCCAGTTTTGCCTTTGCTATTCTAGGTCTCTTCTGGTTCCAAATTAATTTTAGGATTGTTTTCTCCAAATGAGATATGCTGTTGAAATTTTGATCAAAATTACATTGAATCTGTATAGCAGTTTTGGAAGTACGGCCGTTTTCACTATATTAGTTCTTTCTACCCAAGGGCAAGGGATATCTTTCCATTTTCTGATATTCTCTTCAAACACCTTTGTTTGAGTGCAGTAGTTTTCAGTGTAGAGGTCTTTTACATCCTTTGTTAGATTGATTCCTAAGTATTTTTTCTAATGCTATTGTGAAAGGTGTTGTTTCCCTAATTACTCTCTCAGTGAGTTTGTTGTTCATGTGAAGGAAGGCTATTGACTATTGACTTGATAATCCAGTTACACTGGTGAATTTGTTTATTAAATCTAGCAGGTTTTTAGTGGAATTTCTGGGCTCTGCAATGTAAAGTATTATGTCATCTGTAAGTAATAATTTAACTTCTTCCTTTCCTAACATTATTTCTTATTTCTTTCTCTTGTCTGTCTAAAGTTTTCAGGACTATGTTGAATAAGAGTGGAGACAGTGGACATCTTTGTCTTTTAGTTTCTGTTGATTTAGTATGATGTTGGCTTTTATTATGTTGAGATAAAGATCATCTATTCCAATTTTCTGTAGAGTTTTCTTCATGAATGGGTGTTGAACTCTGTCAGAGGCTTTTTCTGCATCTATTGAGATGATCATGTCATTTTTGTCTTTGGCTTTGTCAATATGGTGTATTACATTTATTGATTTGCATATGTTGAACCATCCCTGCATCCCTAGGATGAATACACTTGGTCACAATGTATAATCTTGATGCTTTGCTGCATTCTGTTGAGAATTTTTTCATGTAAGTTCATTAGGGAGATTGGCCTGTCATTCTTTTTTATAGGTGGGTCCTACTTTGGTTTTGGTATCTGGGTAAAGCTTGCTTCCAGGAATGAATTTTGGAATATTGCTTCCCTTTCATTTTCATTGAAAAGTTGTGTTGGGTCTTCTCTAAATTTCTTGTAGAATTCAGCAGTGAATCCATCAGGGGCTGGCCTTTCCCTTGTTGGTAGGCTTTTAACTATTTCTTTGATCTCATTGATTGTTATTGGTTTATGTAACATTTTTATATCTTCTTAATTCAGCTTTGGTAATTCCTATATATCTAGGAATTTGTCCATTTCTTCTGCATTTTCCATCTTATTAGAATACAAGTTTTCAAAGTAGCTATAGATGATCTTCTGGATTTCTGCAGGGTCTGCTGTGATTTCACCCTTTTCCTTCCTAATTGCATGGGTTTGAGTCTTTTCTTTCCTTTTTTTTTTTGATAAAGTTGTATAAGGATTTCTCAATTTTATTTAATCTTTCAAAGAACCAACTCCTTGATTCATTTTAGTCTCCAATGTGTTAACTTCTGCTCTGGTCTTTACAATTTCCTCCTTCATACAGCTTTTGGCCAACCTGCTCTTTTTTTTCCAGGAGTTTGAACTTCACCATTAAATTGTTTATTAAGTTGTTTGCTCTGCTTTCCTGATATGGATATTCACTGCTATAAATTTCCCTCTTAGGACTGCTTTCACTGTGTCCCATAAGTTGCAGGGTTTTGTACTGTCATTATCATTTAATTGTAGAAAGTGTCTAATTTCTTCTCTAGCTTCATCTGTGATCCCTTGGTTATTCAGGAGGGTGCTATTTAATTTCCATGTGTTTATAAAGTTCTTGTGGTTTGTTTGCCATTGATTTCCAATTTCATTGCACTATGGTCTGATAATAAGCATGGTATAATTTTGATTGCTTTGCATTTACTTAAGCATGTTCTGTGGGCAAATATGTGGTCTATTTTGGAGAACAGCTCATGTGCAGCTGAGAAGAATGTGTATTCTGATGTTGTGGGGTGAAACGCACTGTAGATCTCTACTAAAATCCATTTGTTTAAAAGTTTGGTTCAGTTCTAATATTTCATTGTTAACTTTTTTGTCTAGTTGATCTGTCTTTTTGTGACAGCAGGGTATGGAGATCCCCCAATGCAATTGTATTAATGCTTATTTGATTTTTCATGTCCATTAATATTTGTTTTATATAGTTGGGAGCAATGGTAGTTGTTGCATATATATTTATCTCTTCCTTTTGGATTTTTCCCTTTACAAGGATATAGTGTGACCTTCTTTATCTCGCTTAATCAGCCTTGGCTTGAAATTCACATTGTTAGCAAATTCCCCCTCAAAAATCCTGCTTTTTTCTGGGTTCTTGTTACATGGTGTATTGTTTTCCACTCTTTGACTTTCAGTCTATGAATTTCTTTTTGAATTAAATATGTTCTTGTATAGAACATTGTTGGATCTTGCTTCTTGATCCATTCTACTAGTCTGTGTCTTTTGATTGGTGAATTGAAACTATTAACATTAATGGTTACAACTGGTATGCATTGACTTATCCTTGTCATGTTATTTTCCTATTGTTAGCTCCCCTCTGTTTTCTCTTCTGTTTGTTTGCCTTGCCTGGTGGATTCCTTCTGTTGGGGGTCATAGAGTTGTAGTCCTTGTTATCTCTTTCTAGAATGTCCATCAAGACACTTTTGAGTGCTGGTTTGGTGGTCATAAATTTCCTCAGATGCTCTTTGTCATGGAAGTTTCTTATTTCTCCATCAGTTTTGAAAGATAGTTTTGTGGGATATATCAATCTGGTTTGAAGGCTGTTTTCCTTTAGAACTTGAAATACTTCAAGTTCTCCTTGATCTGGGGGTTTGTGCTGAGAGGTCATCTGTAATTCTGGTGGGCTTTCCTTTATAAATGATTTGTTTCTTTTCCTGAACAGCTTTTAAGATTGCATTCTTGTCCTGAATTTCTGGAATCTTGACTATGATATGCCTGGCTATAGATTTGTTTTGATCATGGCTAATTGTAGCTTTATATGCCTCACTTATTTGTATGTCAGATTCTTTTTCTCCACCAGGGAAGTTTTCTGCCATGATATCTGTATAGATTTTTTTTACATCATTTGTGCTATCTCCTGATTTTTTCATTGACTTCCATCAATCTTATTCTTCTTTGCCTCATCTAATAGCTGCTGTACTGATTTCTCATGGTCACTTGCTATTTTTAAGAATAATTTCTTTTCATGATCATTAACTGTAAGCCTGTCTTCTATATCTGAGGTCCTGTCCTCACATTGGCTTAATCTGCTGCAAATACTTTCAATGAAATTTTTATTCTCTTGGATATCTGCTTGAATCTGCTTTATGGGTTCCATTTCCTTCTTATGCTGAGCATTCAGTTTCCATAGTTTTATTAAGCTCCTCTATTTTTCGTCTGTGTCTGCTCTAGAGTCACTAAACATGGTTTTCATTGTGCACACCATTTCTGCAGCTGTCTGATAAATTATTTCTGATTTAATTTTTTCTAGAGCCTCATTTAATTGCTTTGTTATTACCACTTCAGAGAGGCCAGGTGAGTGGCTTTTGGATTGTTCCCCCACATTGTCTCCTAGTACTGCCTTTGATGAACTGGATGTCTGGGGTTACATCTAGTTTAAGTGTCTTCTCGTGTTCTTTTCTTTTCTTTTAGTTTAATTCCTTGGGTGATGTTTATAAATTGCCTCTTGTGGATTGCTGTATTGCTAGAATTTAGGACCTTTAGGACATGACTACCTCTCTGAGTTATCGTCCAGGTGTAGCTAGTTTGGGGGTTTTTAGTCTGTTTCAAGATCCTACCTCTTCAAGTTCTCGGGGATAAGAAATTGCTGCCTGTTTTGCCTAGCTGATGGTTCTGTGGCACTGTGCCACAATATTTTATGTGACACTTAGTCAATCTCATTTTGGAATACCAGGAAGAACAGCTCTTTGGAACAATTATGTCACTTCTGGCTGTAGTGGTGCTAATGACAATAGCACCAAACACAGCCTAGAGAATGACAAACTGAGCTAACCATTAATTTGCCAAATGAACTAGATTTGTAGTTAAATAACAAAATCTAAAACAAATTGGAAAATTGTATGCAGGATACAAGTCCTCAATATGTCAATTTTGCTCTCAGAGGTTAAAATTTAAAATGTGTTAGGAAAAATCACATAAGTGGAAGAACAGGAAGACAGCAGAAGTAAGGCTAGAGGACAAAGGGGGAATTATGAAAACTTCGGGAAAGTGGTACATAAGACTGGAGAGAAAGAGAAAAACGAAAGATAAAAAGAAGAACAGAACAGAACCACAACCACAAAGAGGCTAGAAACCATGTTCACCCTCATAAAAACAAGATCAAACACTAAAGGAGAAAAAAACAAAAACAATAAACAAAACCACCACAACAATGACAAAATAAGAGAGAGAGAAATAAAAAAGAAAGAAAAAAGCCCACTTTCAGATTTGTCTTTGTTGTCACTGGTAGACAATATGTGGAGACAGAGTCCTGGTCCGTGTTGATTTATACCAGCAAACCAGGAGTAGCTTAAGTGGGCCTGCACCTTCTGGCCAAGACCAGCTTCAGTCAGCCTGCAGCCATTACACATCATTTGAGGAAGCACACAACTGGGAGCCACTACTTGGAACCAGCAGCTACTCAGTCCACATACTGCTGACTCGTATTGCAAGATATCACTCATTCATCAAGTTCAAATTTATCAGGAATCTTTGCCTTATTGTGGAGCACTCATAGAACAAGTTACTCACAATCCAAGGTTTTGCTGTACTGTTCAGAGTGATACCCTGTGAACTGCAGAGTAGCTGTGGGTATTTTCATCTTCCCTTTAGTTAAATAAAATCAAGCAGCTGACATAAAAACACTCAAGTTCAGGCCAGCAGGCATGCCTATTTCTACCATGTATGTCTGTTAACAGGGAAAATTTAATTTCACCTGGTGAAAGGGACTCATGATTTGTTTGTGATAATAAATCCATTTATAAATAAGTGACTACATTCCTTAGGAAAGCAAGGCTCCTCTTGGGCAGAAGTGCGATGCTTACTGGAAGTGTTAACTCACTTGTGGTGTGAACAGAGCACTGTACCATGTCACTAAGTGTACCCTATAATCCTACTCCACCTCTCTGCTGTCCTTCTGCTGGCTCTTTGTCACCCTCCTCTCCATGTTTGGTATTTGGTGCCAATGTCATTTCACCACTATGGGGTTGTATGAGTTTCTCCTGAGCATAGTTATCAAGTTTATTTTACTGAGACAAAAGTGTTAAAAAAAAAAAGTGAAAGGCCTGGCTTCCTTTCAGACAACTGAGGTGATAGGTGGTCTTCAACAGGCATGCTTTCCTATGTATTTGAATGTAGTTCTCTTAGATAGACTAGTTGTCGAACATGCCTTATCTGCTCCAAAATATGTCTTTAATGTGACTTGTGGTAGAAAAGAAGCTATTCTCAGAAACAAACAAAAAAGTCTTTATCTTTTTCCATATTTGATTTGGGGGTTGAATAGGAAGTGGGGAGACAGACTTTTTGCAATAGAGAAGAGGACCAAGAGCGAGAAGGAGGGAAGCACGGGGTTGGAGGGAGGTAAAATGAATGAAGATGCACATGCCATGTACATGTACCAACTCCCCTCGACAAGTGTAACTGTGCACTGCAAACATGTGCTAATAAACATTAAAAATTTTAAAAACAACTTTAACTAGTTGTAGGCCTCGGATTAGCTCTTCACTCAGTGTGTGCTCTTTTCTCTTTATCCAGCCAACTCCATTACACCGTATGATACACTGAGAGGTCACACTGGTGACCTCAGTGGCTCTAGGAAGTCCTGCCCAGGCCCCAAGAAGCCCTCATCACAACCAGGATAATCTTCTGCGCAAATGCCAAACCTCCGAGGCCCTGGCTGGCTCTGACCTGCTCTGCAGACCTGGTTTCCATTTGCGCGCCACGTACTGGGAGTATGGTGGTGACAAGGCAGTGTGTTGTTCTCCAGTCCTTGCTGTCCCCACTCCTCCTTTGAGGGAGGCATAAGGGCAGAATGACTCTCTGGACAGGTGGGATAGGAGGGAGGGATGAGAGAGGAGGGAGGGGGTAAGAACAGCAAAAGTCAAATACCTCGCCCTATAGGTGTGTGTGTGTGTATGTGTGTGCAGTACAGCTCTACACCTGTGCAGCTCTTTGTTATCCTGAAAACTACAGACTGAAAGTGAAAATTAAGGAAACCCATTATGCAAATTATACGCATTGATAAATAGTATATGTGCTTATACTGGTTAATTAGCCAAAATTATGCCCAAGAATAGACTTCTAAACAATGCTCCATAACAAAGAACTGAAGTTTTAGATGCTGATGAGGTCAAAACCTTCATAGCCTCTGGGTTGTGGGGGCTGCACAGCCCCAGGGGCTCAGCAGTCTCACAAGCTACTGTCTGCATCGGTGAGCTCCAGGGTCCTGCTGCACAGTAAACCAACGTGTGCACCAAAGGATGTCTTATCCCTTCTACATCTGTGTGCCATGTTCCATCTGGAACAAAATGAGCCTCCTGTGCCCCCTCAGATGCAAACAAAATTGCTCCTTGCCAGGCTCTGAGTTTCTCTCTTATCCCAGAGGCTGTCTGGACTGCATCCAGCACCTGGCCAGGTTCCTCACCCTGCAGCAGCCCACTCCTACATGCTGGCCAAAGTCCAAGCTTGCAGCACTTCCCCAGACTTCTATCCACCTAAGAATGCATTCCACATCCTCAGCGCATGTGTGGATACTGCACCAGTTCCTGCTCCACACCTATCCAGACTGCTCTCAGACCCTGGCCTGTGAGCAGTGTGGATCTGCCTTCTTATGTACAATGCAAGAGAATAGTCTCTGTCAGAATCCATTCTGCTGGGGACAAATTCTGCTGCTGCACCTGGAACCTGGGTCCCTCTGTGTACAGAGAGGACCAGAAGCTGCTCAATGGGGACAGGTAGGACTGTTTTCTACCCAATCTGTTCATTCAGAAGCAAGGAGTGGATTTTCTCCTGGTCCTCACCTCAGGTGCATGTTAGAGTCACCTAGAGTGCTTCTTAACACTCCTATAACTGGGCCACATGCTGCCCAGGTAAATCAGAGCCTTTGGGGATGAGGCTCAGGCCTTTGGCTAAATGCTTCTCTGTTGATTCTAATATGTGGCAAGCTCCGGGGGCCTTGAACTCAGCAGCTCCGAGGTGTCTCTTGTCTGGTGATGGCAGACACTCTGGCATTTCATTTCTCTTCTAAGCAAGGGCTCTGGGAAAGTAGGTCCTCTCGCAGTAAACAGAACTGAGCACATGGAAATGAAGCTGCCCTGGAGAATGCTCTGCGTCCACACAGAGCTTTGTACTCCTGTGATTTCCTTAACAACAGCATAGATGTGGTAAACTGCAGCCCCCTTAGGCTTCCAGTGGAGAGGAAGAAAACCCACCAAGGCCAGCAGAGAGGGGCCTTCACAAGCCTCTTCCTCCACCACCTCCAGCTTCTGGCTCAAGCCTTCCCATTCTTCACTCCAACACAGGAGCACCTGCCCTGGCCCACACTCCCAGCAACACACAGCCCTGCCCTACAGAGGGAAATAATGGGGACACGGGGACCACTGACGTCACCTTGTGAGACTGCTGCCTGGCAGTGGAGGCCGTCCAGAGAACAATGGCAATAGCAGGCAGCCCCTCAAGGAGGTGACACTTCAATGGAAAGCTGCATGCAAACAAGGAGGCGGCTCCACACAGAGCAAGGAGGCTCAAAAATGGACAGCAGGGGTCCATGCACGAGGGGTTCAGGTGACATGGGGATCGGATGAGAATTGTGTGAAAAGAAATGCTTTTACTCTATCACTTGGCAAAATGGTGGGGCTTCGGAGCAGGAACCCACTCTCACCAGGCTTTGGGAAATGGAACTGCAAAACCTCTTAGTAGGCTGGGAGCACAGACTCCTGAGCGCCCCAGGAACCAAGGCACTGTGAGAGTGCCCTCCTCTCCCCAGAGCTCTCTGTAGCAGTGGCTTCTCAGCAGAGTCTGCCTGGACACCCAGGGCCCTGGATGACTGCCTCTCACACCTGCTCAAGTGTCCCTTTCTCTGGAGAGAGCACCTGGTAGATCTTCCATGACAGAGGAGGGTTGCTTTCCTTCCCCTAGACAGGGCGTCTGTGAGCCTTCCCATGTCCTGGTGCACAGAGTTACAGAGAAAGGACAGGATCTTGGGGCTTCTGCATGAGGGTACTGTGGGACACACACACACACCCCACAATCCCCGCCCCACCCAGCGTCCACTGCAAGGGCTGGGGCAGGAATTCCAATCGTGATCAGGCTATCGCTCCAGCGGTAGCTCCATATTTCTCCACTAGATGGCGTCCTTGATATCCGCAGCTTGTGTTTCCAGACGATTTAATTTGGCTTGGAAGCCTCCTCAGAAATTTTATTCAAAACAGTGGGAAGTCTTTTATAGGAAGCGGCCATAGGCTAAAATCAGAAAGATCCTTAGAAATCTGCTTTATGTATCTTCCTTAATTAGCAAGTGTGATGAAAGATGAGTGACAATCTCTGCAGAGGAAACCTAGCAAATCTGAAATATGGGTATGACTACTGTGAAGAGACATTTTGGTAAAAAAATAAATAAATAAATGCTCCAGGAGGCTTTGCCAGAGGCAGGCCAGAGGCGCGAACCCTGAGTAATGAGGCTGAAGAAATCTTTTGGCCTAGTTACCGTCACCGCTTTATTTCATCAATAGAGGTCTGGTTCTCACTGATCCACCCCAGCCCCCACACGCACAGGTTGGGAAACAGGCAAGATGAGTAAGGAAATTAAGCCACTACCAGCAAAAGACAATTGAGTTTTTCAAGTGCAAACTCATTTTGCTGAGTTCCTGCAAGTAATTGTATCTTTTGAAGTAAAATGGCACGGATACTTACCTTCTGCATCAACAGCAAACACCCCAGCAGCACCTGTTATGCATTCATCTGTACAGAAGCCTCTTCTGACATCTTAAGCAGAGTTCAGTTGCAGCCAGGGCAGCAGGAACAAAACAGCAGTAACTGTCTTTGTGAGGTTACATTTTAGCCCAAGAAACCACAACCCTGTTGAGAAAACAGTACAAAGACATTTTGACATCACTTTACAACTTCACATGTATAAATGGGACTCTCAGCAAGTGAAGGCATTACACTGTGAAGTTCAAAATGAGCCAACAGGTTCGCTGGAGGGACCACTTGCACACTTGGAGGAAGATTTTCAGAGCAGGACCCTTGAAAAATGTACTTCTCACACTTCCATTTACTGTGGAAACCTTGGGCATATTTTTAACATATGATAGATTGGTTAGGACCAACCACAGTCTTTGAGCAGCACACGGTCATTGCGTAAACAAACACGTTTACGGGCTCTTGATCACGATACTTCACAATTTTCACTCAAATTTTCAGGCACAGGCATCTATCTCCTATGGGGAAGGGGGTGTTGGGCTTTGTTTTCATTATATGCTGGGAACAGGAGCAAGATAGTTCTTTTGGAAGTAAAATTAAAACTTCAGTCATTTGGGAAGACAGCCTTGAAGAAAAGTGCTTCTCTCAACACACTTCGGTATCCTGGCCACAAGCTGGGGGGATAGATGCCGCTCTGCTTTGGTGTTAATCATGTGCTAATCACACACGCTTTCAGCAAAGGTACAAACATCCTCTAAGAAGATTGCCTATGATGATTAATCTTGTCAACTTGATTGGATTGAGACACCTAGAAAGTAAGGAAAGCACTGCTGGGTGTGTCTGCGTGTTTTCAAAGATGACTGGGTCATAACGACGCTCATTTCATCCATTGACTGATCCGCTGTTGAGGTCATAATCCGATGATGTTATTGGGCATCATAAAAATGGAGGCTGGGGAGTGATCCACAAGGGCATGACCTTGAGGACCATGCCTGGGCTTGGGCCCCTCGTGGAGTACTCTTGGTTTCTGCTTCCACGGGGTGAGGTGAGCGGCTTTCTTCCTCCGTGCCCTTCCGCCATGCTATTTCTGCCTCATCACAAGCCCAAAAGCACTGGGGCCAGCTGACCATAGACTGGCACCTATGAAACAGAATAAATCTTTCCTCCTCTAAATTGACCTTCTCGGGCATTTGGTCATAGTGTTGAATATCTGATGAACATACTACCTGTATAAAAGGATACCCAAGGGCTAGAGATTGAGCTCGGTGGCCACAGTGTCTGCCTAGCAAGCACAAAGTCCTGAGTTCAATTCCTGGTACCCGCCCTTCCCCAAAATGAGGACATTCATCTCCCCAGAAAGCTGCTTGGTCATCCTGGCAAATAGAATGGACCAGCCCCAAGGAGTGGATCAATGCCCTGAGATCTCTCCTGTGTCACCAGAAAGAGCTGCACATTGAGACCCCGGTAGCCGGGTCTGTGTCTTCCCATCTCTAGTTCTTGGCCTAGAATGGGAGCCAGAATCAGACTTCAACTAATCCTTGTTGAGGTGGACTGACTCCTTTGTTGCTATACACTGCCTAGGTGTATATGCCTAGAGTTTAGGTGTATATTGCCTAGAATGTGACAAGGTCTTCTGAGATGACAGGAGGCACACATAACCCAGGCTGAACAAAACAATACCAGAAATACTACAAAATTGGTCACAGAAGTGCAGAACTACAGAATCCTCAACTCTTTAGAACTCCCCCACCCTGAGCTATATCCATAGGACCAACCCACAGGCATAAATCCACTCTAAATACTAGTCAAACATTGTCACAGATAGAGTAGTCATCCCCCAAAATGCCCTTGGAAACCCTCACAATTTGTGGATATTTTACATTATGTGGGAAAGACAGCTAAGCTTGTTGAGATGGGGTGAGTGCCCTGAATGGTCTCTGCTAGAAATGAGAGAGGGCAACAGGAGAGGTGTAATGTGAGGACTTTATATGCCATGATGACTTTAAAGACAGAGAAAGGGGCCACAGGCCAAGGTATGCGGGTGGTCCCTAGAAACTGGGACCAATAAAATAGATTTTACCCTAGATCCTCCAGAAGAGAGGTAATCCTGTTGACCCCTTGATGTTAGCCTTATGAGACCCACATTTCATAGACATCCAACCTGCAGAACTATATGATAATACAATGGTACTAGTTCAAGCTACTAAGGTTGTGGTTATTTGTTCTGGCAGCAATGCGAAACCCATACAGGCACCTTCCGTGACCAGGTACTAAGCCAGCCATGAAGAGGCAGAGGTGCTGAGCCTCCCAGGGACACATGGTGCTGTGTGTAAGGAGAGAAAAGTATACACATGTATTTAAAGCAAAATGCTCTACTGAAGTCTTACATCAAGCCCTAAGTAAGCACTAAACAGAAGGTGTTCTCCTCTGCCTGGGGAATCCCAGGAAGTCTTCCTGGAGGGAGAGACCTTTCAGCTGAGCCCAAGAAACCAAGAGCAGGGGCCTGGTCTGAACAGCTTTACACCCATATGGTTTAGGGCTTTCCAGTTAGCTCTCTTTGGGGGCATAAGAGCTGATATGGGAGCATTTCCTTATTGCCCAGATTAATCCGGGCCCTCAATCCTCAAAGTATGGCCCAATGACCAGGAGTAGCAGCCTCTCCAGAGAGCTTGTGAAAAATGCTGGCTCCCTGGATGGCCCAGCTCGGCCAGGCAGAATCTACATTCTAACACAGTCCCCAGCGGACTCATGTATGGTAGCATCTGAGAATCCTGTCCTCAATAACAGTATGCTCATCCTCCCTGTTCAGCATGGAGGTCCTCCCTGTCCCCAGATTCCAGGACTGTCTCACAAGTGTAAACCTGGTAGGAGTGGTCCTTCAGAAGACCAGCATGCTGTGTGGCAGAGCTCAGAACAGTGCACCTGGGCCCTGTGTGGTTTCTCAGTGTTTGCATAAATATCACATACATGATCCACTCATATAGCTCCTGTGGAAACATTAAGCTGGTTTTATTTCATAAAATGTGGTCACAAACATCACCCATTTCATGGTTAGAAAACGTGACTTCTGCTTTGGTCTAGTAACTCTGATGGAGCAGTTTTTTTCTTTAGCCTGATGAACTCACTCATGTGGCAATTTACCCGAACAGTTCAGTTTCCAAATCCCTGAGCTCTAATTGACTCTGCGTGTCACCACTGAATCTCTCAGGTGATTGTGCAAAGCCAAGCCTAGGCTCTCAGAATTTCAGCCCTGCAAAATGATCAACAGCCCTTAATGGACTCGGAGCTGCATTCCCCAGTTTCCTGCCTCTTTGCTATGCCTGATGGAACTCCAGCTCTAGTTGGCTGTGGATCCTACACACATGTGGAGCTGTCTCTTACTCCACTGGAAGCCCAGAGGCACTTTTACCACAGTGGTTGAAATTCTGTTATCTCTGCAACACAACCAACTCTGGCTTTCTTAGGGTTTGTGCAGAGCGCTGGCCAGGATTCTGCACTCCGATGGGGTGGAGGTATGATGTTCCGAGGCTGTGATCTTAAAGCTGAGATTTTGTTTTTGACTTGACATTTTGTAAGTGAAATCCAAGGGTAGAATGGGACATATACTGGGGACTCGAAGCCTCTGCTCTGAGGGCCTCATCTCCCTCACACCTCTTCCCTTGCAGAGGTTCTCCCCCTACCCAGCCCAGGGGTCCTCTCTCCCTGCCCCTCAGACTGGGCTGGGCTCACGGACAGTCAGGCGCACCCAACACCCCCAGTGCACCTGCACCCCGGCTTACCAAGTGGCAGGATAGTGTCCCCAGTGAGTCTGCACCCTTCCTCACAGACTCTTATGTTCCAAGGGAGCATGATATAAAACAGTAAATTAAAAAAAAGTAACAAGCCAAGAGAGACTACAAAAAAGAGGAGAAAACTTTTCTTCTAGTTAGTTTCTTTTAATTGTTGTAAAGTCCTCGTAAGATTCACCATTTCTAAGTGTTCAGTACAGTAGGGTAAAGCTGCTCACAACCTTCTGCAATCCATCTGCAGAACCGTTTTCACCCTACAAAACTTAAAACTCTGGATCTATTAAATCTTAGTTCCTCACTTTCCCCTCCCCTGAGTCCCTGGTAACCACCATGCTACTTTCCGTTGCCCTGAATCTGGCCACTCTACCCTCTCATAAGAGTGGAATCACTGGGCTTTTGTCCTGTGACTGTTTTATTTCACTTAGCACATTGTCCCCAAGGTGCATCTGTGTTGCACCAAACACCAGATTTTCCTTCTTTGCTTGGGCTAAGGCTGTTCCATCATACATGTAGACCAGGCTTTGTTATCCACCCACCCATCAATGAACCCCTGACTTGCTTCCATCTCTTGGCTAACAATACTGTCAACAAGTGTGTGCGAGTATCTTTGATCTTGCTTTCAACTTGTTTGGGTAAATAGCCAGAAGTGAAATTGCTGGGTCAAGTGCGCTCTCGCTTTTTGAACACTTTTATTTTAAATTGGGCTGTGTAAATTATGCAGCTGGCTCTGCCATACCCAGCCAGGGTATGTATGAATCATCAATGTCAAAGGGCAGCCAAACTAAAAGTTCTCCATCAGCTCCCCACACTAAAATGATTTTTAAAAACAGGCATGACCTGCTAGTGTCACCACCACTGTAGAGAAAACAAGTGAGATGCTGAGCACAAGGGCCCACCCCCACCCGCGTCTCCTCCGTCAGCAGCACATTCTGGAAGCGGATTTCATTTATCCACACATGTCGCTGTCCAATATGTGTTACTGGACACAAAGTAGGCATCTGATCAAATAAGAGTGCTGAGGACAGAGTAGTGAGCAGTGCACTTGAGGGTCTCACACAGAATTAATTTGCATCTGGGGCTGGGGATATAGCTCAGTGGAATAAGCGCTTGCCTAGCAAGCGCAGGGTCCTGAGTTCGATCCCCAGTACCGCAAAAAAAAAAAAAAATTTGCATCTGATGGTTTCTCATGACAAGTGCTGAGGTCTGCCCAGGGAGGAGGGGCTGCCTGTGCGCTGGTCACTGTCCCCACCTGCAAGGGACTGCAGAACTCTGGCAGGAGTTTCTGAACTGGTACATGAGATGATTTGAGGTGGCATGTAAGTATCTTTTATTTTAATGGTGCATGATCCCTTTATGTTTGGAAATGTCTATCTGCACATTAAGCTGTGTTTCTTAAGTGTTTCTTGAATGGAATTCAGTTGAAAGAAGGAAGTTGCGTTCATCATGTTCAAAAATATAGACTAAATAAAAAAGGATTGTTAAAAATATAAATAAATCAAGCAGAAACTGCTTGATAGTGCAATTCAAATACTTGCATTTTCAAAACTTCTTATGGGTTTCACAGACAAATATGAATTTTAATATAGGCACCTTAAAACTTAGAGAGCTAGGACTGAGACATAGCTAATCCATAGAACAAAGGAAGCATCCACATAGGGGCGGGCTTGCGGCTCACTCTAGGGCGTCCCGGGAAGAATCCCTGAATTGTGCATGGAATGGATTTTGTTCTTTTCCTTATTTGCCCCAGGTGGATTTGCTTGAGCTCCTCCTCTACTAGCAGTGTGGTCTGCTGGTTCATGCTTAAATGCCTGACTACCGGCAAGGGTGTTCTGCGGTCGCACAGTGGCCTTGGGCCCCGCAGTGACAGACAGGCCTCCCTCAGTCTGTGTGCCTTGTCCCTGATCGCCCCCAAGCATCTGTCTTCCCACCGCTCCCCCTGCACACCTCCTTTCTCAGTATATCCCTGCACGGACAGGTGGAAAGTGGCTGCCCACACTCTTCAGTCAGGATCTCTTCTATTCAAAGGATTGGACAGGTTAATGGTCACATTTCTCACTTCTAAGTTCTGCTTGCCAGGGAAGTGATTCTGCTTGATTCATCACAGGTGACCTCTGAAGCAGAGCCTGCTTACATAAAGACCGTTGTTGTTGCCATGTGGGTCAGCAAGGTGGCATTTCCCCGAATCTGGTGAGGACTTGGGAAAATCCTCATTCCAGCAGCTCTTGGTCTCTTTTGGGGCCAACATAATGTAGTAACTGCAAAACTAGAAACTTTCTCTTATGTCACCCCGAGGATAACAGTGGCATAATCAGAGTGCTCAAGTGAAAGGGGACTTCAGCCCATTTTAGTCTGGGACCCAGTAGTTCTCGCAGATGAAGGGAAGCAGAACCATGTGCCTACACAGATGCTTAGGACGTTTGCTATTTTACCCTATAGGAGGGAGGTGGAAAACCAACACAATTTGGCTGGGTCTGACATTTTTGTATGATCCAATCACCTCTTAGGAGTCCTTTAATGCAGTAAGTTTGACAATCAAGATTAACAAGCAAAGTTCTGGAACTTATATCCTGTCACTTCACTGTGCCTGAAGGAAAGGCAGAGGGTATCCTGAAGAGGAGTTAGGCTGTGACAGAGGTGGGCTGCTGGTTCTGCCTCTCCTTGCTGGCTAATAGAATGACATGGCTTCCCTTTAATGGTCAAACAAGAAAAGATTAGGGAGGGATAACAAGTCCTATCTGGCTGACTTGTTAAAAGCTAAGTAATAATATGTATTAAGTGCTTGTCTCACCAGCAGCACTCAGTAAAGGGGGCTGTTGATCAGTGGTCAGGTGTTCAGTGGATATGAGTTGCCAGCAGTGGTAACAATGGCCACAGCTTCCCTAGCTGGAGCAGCAGCGCTGCCCAAGGTAGGCCTGCTTCTCCCCTCACCTTTCATTCTCTGGGCCTTACAACAGGGTCTGTCTTTGGCCTGAAATGCCCCACCTTACTCCACAGACCTGACAGAAACTAAACACTCAAGTCAGTGGACAGATCTGAGTGACTTGCAGTAACCCATCAATTCAGTGAAACAACCACTATTGATTTCTCATGCTTTCCCTCCCCACTGGTTATTTAACTGAATTGATGAGTGCTCTGTGGAATTGATCACACCAGCCAGCTCTCCTAGTGTGATAGAGACAAAATGATAGTGTGTGCCCCAGAAAATGAATGAATCTGCTCATTAAAGAATGTTCTGGCAAATAATTTTTTCCCATGGAAGTGGTTTTTCTTCTTCACTTCTGCAAAGGGAATCAGAAAGCATTTAAGAAGACTCTCATTGCATATCAATATGATGATAAGCTGGCTCCCTTTCAAGTTTCTTACCATTCTCAGGAACTGATTCAATGTGAAATGAATCACTGAGCAACACACACACACACACACACACACACACAGAGGGAGACAGAATTTAGCCAGTTCCAGTCACTGAAACCATTGTTTTCATGTTCCAGCACCACAATTACCAGTCATGCTCATCAGAGATGATTTCCTGCATTAAATGAAAGTACAGACTCTTAAGAAAATGGACTCTGTGCCAGCTGTCAGGGGTGAGGGTTTGCACACCTGTGATTAGTATTTTCTTCCCCGAAGTTGTTATTAGTAGTTTTCAGATAGCACCGCACTTGTTTTCACTGACAGTGATTAGAAAAGCAGATGTCAGGACAAGACTGAGGCTGGAGGATAGAATGGAAAGTAGGGAAAGAGCTGGGCTGAGTGGGTTCTGAAACCCTTCGATGAGTCAGTCACTGGGTCCTTATCTTTCCTCAGCAATGTGGAGACATAGACTTCCAGACTCCTTTTTAGGAAATGGGTGATAGTGTAATATTTACCAACTTCTCAGAAAAATCAGTCTTTGAGTCTTTGCTATGGTGATTGTTACTCCATTGTGCTGAAATCACAGAGTTATTAAAATTAATATGCAACTGAAATGTGCATTGTAAGGACATGGAGTCTGGCTCACCATAAAGCTCTATACATCGATTGATTTGAAATATGCAATGTATATTTCACATTTTTATGTATATAACACAGGGTGACATTATTAAGGTTGCATTGACATAATGCCAATTTTTTACAAGTTGATTTGCTCTTCTATATTGACAACCTTATGGTGTATAAAAAATAAGACAGAACAAGTCTCCCTCACTGAAAACTAATGAAGAACTGTGAATTTGACCATAAGGCACTAGAAAGGGGAGGAATTTCTCAACGGTATTATCCTCAAAGTGGCAGAGCATAAATGAGTGGAGACACTCATAAATGATTAAAATCTCCTAGCAAACTAGAAGTAGAAAGAAAATTCCTTAACCTGACTTTTAAAAAGTTATCTGCTAAAATCTCACAGCAAGTGCTACTCTTGATGTCAATCACTAAAGCCTTTTTCTCTGAAATAAGGAACAAGGCAAGGGAACCTGTAACCAGAATTTCTGGTCAACGTTGTAGTAGTAGAGATTCTGTCAGCAAAGAAAGAGAAATTCTGTGGAGATTGAAAACAGAAATGCAGACCATCTTTTCAAAGCCAATATGATCGTCCCCAAAGAAAATCAAGAGGTATTTATAAATAAGTAGGACTAACGAAAGAGTTCCACACTGCTACTTCATACAAAAATCTACATACAGTTAAGTTCCCAAATTATGAATGTGTGCCATTCTAGGAAAGCATTCACGAATCAGATTCATTTCTAAGTCTGACGAAGTGAGACTTACACATCTTTGACACAAACACACAGTGTGTGTTGCTTTGTACTTAGCAATTCCTTCCACATTTCCCCTGCTTTTCCTCTCGCTTCCAGACACCCTGGGCGCTGATCAAGCACTGCACTGCTGTGCACCATCCCACTGTACACTAAGCACACGGCAGCACAACTATGACCATGTCCTGCAGACACGTGAACTACTTCCGGTTTGTTCCTAATGTGAGGTCCGTTCCCATCTGTGAACATTTACCACTTAATTGTTTGTAAGTTGGGGACTCGTTATACTGACACCAACTGACTTCATGTAGTGGATTCACTGAGCCAACAGATATTTATGTAGCACTTAGTATGTGCCACTGTTCTAGGTGAGTACCAGGCAAAGAATCCTGCTTTCTTGATCTTACAAGGCCGAATTATTTTTAAAATTATCATTGCAATGATTGGGACCAAGAAGACTAGGTGATCACCAAGAGGGAAGAGTTTTATAAACAGTAGGGTTCTGATCCAAGGTAGATTGCTGTCTGATGGTGCTTATGGAAATATGGACCTGCTCTTAGATCATCAGAGTCTAAGCAGGGTCAAAAGCCAGGACATCAATAGCCAAACTGGGGCTTCATTTAAGTGACACAATGTTGTTTGTGAATTGCACTCCCCAAATTTTATAATGATTAAATAATATTAACTATTAAGCAATCCGTATTCAAATATTTTTAATTGTCTCAATGAAAATACTTTATAACAGACTTGATACCCAGGATCCAAAGAGTGTTTTACACCTTCCGTTCCTCATATTGCTTTATGTCCCTTTTAGAACAGTCTTTCTGCTTTTTTAAGATTTTCACTATGTTGACAAACTTTTAAAAGTCAATGCAATAGTCCCATAGAATGTTCCATGATCTGGATTTGTCACATGGTGTATTCATCATTAGACCCAGGTTTAATGCTATTAACAAAAATAGCACATAGTTGACGTGTACTTCTTATGCCGTACAAGGTACAGAATGTCACAGTGGTGCCTGCTGCAGTCTGGATCTTGAATGTTCCACCATGAAGGCCTATGTATTAAAGACTTGGTCACCAGCTTGTGGTGTTGTTAAGTGGTTTTCAGGAGGTAGGGCCTAGTGGAAGGAAGTTAGGTCAGGGTGACATGCCCTCCAAGGTGAAATTGTGTTAACACTCATTTTGAAAAACTCCATTTGCTCCTCTAAATTAACAACTTTATGGTAACAACTTTATTTCCTGGATGCTGAGTCACCACACGGTCCCACCATGATGTGCTATGTCATTATAGCCCGACGCAACAGATCCAGACCACCATGGACTAAAGCCTCTGACACCACAAACCAAAATAAAATGAAACCTTACCTTCTTGTAAGTTGATTTATTTCTGTATTTGTTACAGTGATGGTGATGGTTTATCTCCTGGTTAAGGAAGTATCTACAGGACACCTTCACTTTGAGGGTAAGTTTTTTTTGTAATATGTAAATGATTTATGAAGTGATACTTCATGATCACAAGTCTCTTCTTTATCCTAACCTCTTCTGGCAAACTTGCCTGTACCATTGTTATAATGACATTTGGTATCTTGCTTTTTAAAAGTTAGAATATTGTTATATTTGTACAAGGTATGCTCTCTGGTTAGCCAGTGACTTTTCATTTCCTGATGTCTTATGTGTGGCCCAATATACACACTAATATTTGAGTAGAAACTCTCTTATCCTATGTATACAGAACCAGTTAAGGCTTTGTTAATGCAAAAGCAGAGGAATTATAAGAAAAGATTGATATTTTCAATATTTTAACTTAAAATATTCATTTGCCAGATTTTTTAAAATTCAGAACCAAGAATTTTTCCTTGACATCTTACACAAATGATACTCATATGCATATCATTTTCAATTTCTAGTTTTTTATACTGGACATTGCAATAATTTAAAAATACTTGTGAAGCAATAGTCTTCTAAATCTTCAGGGTTTTTAAATTTTACTTTATTTTATTTTTGTCTTTTCCAATTGCCAACCTACATATACTTAAAAGCAGTTTTTCTCAAGTCTTTCCTACTTAGTTTTGAAAAATGTAACTTATTGCCTTTTTTTACACATATGTCCGTTTCTATAATGTTTTCCTAAATCATAACTTATTAATACAAATCCTACTACAAATACTGCTCAAGTTATAGAAGCAAGAATGGATGAATATGAGCCTCAGGTTTGCTTATATTAAGCATGCCTTGTTAATCTGCAGTTTTGTCATATGGAGACTGATCAGCCATGGAGAAACTGCTCCTCCCAGGACTGGTCAACTGCCAGAGATAGTACTGTGGGTTCCTTTCATACAGAAACTAACCAGTCCAGAGCTTGTGCCCTTTCTTTCTCTTCTGATAGGCTTTTCCATTCCAGGCCAGTACTCTCTTGTCTAATTGGCCTAGAACTGGGCAATAGACATTTAGAACAGTGCCTATATGCCAAAGCCTGCTGAAATTCAAACTTGCCAATTTCCTATCTTACCCTGTCTTGTCAATTCTTTCCCCTGGAAACTAAAATAAAAACTCTTACCGTGTTTTCCTCCTATTCTTTCTGTCTCTTTTTTTTAAAACACAGAAAGTAAAAATAACAATAAAACAGAGTTTTTAAAAGGCTAGTAGCAGAGTAACAATAATTAATACACTGCATCTTGTTATATTCATAGTAGCTGTTCAGAGTACAGGACACAGGCAGGAAATGCTGTCCAAAAAAGTATTAGCACAAAACTTCCTTTTCAATGAACTAAGAGAAACTAGCAGTGTAACTATCTTAACTGTGTTGTATAAATATATATACATATATTTTTTTTCTTTTCCCTTCCTTCCTTTCCTAGGAAGTTTTTC
Source organism: Dinomys branickii (assembly GCA_004027595.1). NCBI lineage: Eukaryota > Metazoa > Chordata > Mammalia > Rodentia > Dinomyidae > Dinomys > Dinomys branickii. Next base: position 55,487 of record PVLD010000226.1, read on the forward strand.
TTTTCTATCAACAGTTTCTTCCCTAGTCACAATATGTATGGTACATTTGGATCTTATTTACTTTCAGTTTCTCACACTAATGAGACAATATGATGTTTACACATGTGGGTCTGATTTATTTCACTTATGAGTATGGTCTCAGATTGCATCCATTTACTTATAAAATTCTCAAGTTTATCTATCTCTATAGATGAGGAATATTCCATTATATAAAAATACCACATCTTTATAATCCATTCCTCAAGTGATGGGCATTTGAGTTGTTTCCAAGATCTAGCTATTACAAATTGTGTTGACAGAAACATAGGTGCACATATATCATGGTATGATGTGTTTAATTCTTCTGGGAAGATACTCAGAAGGAGAATAGCTGGGTCAAATGGTACCTCTAATCCTAGTTTTTTGAGAAATCTCCACACGGATTTCCACAGTGGTTACACCAGTCTGCACTCCCAGCAACAGTAGAAAAGAGTTCCTTTCGCCCCACAGCCCTGCCAGCATTTGTTACCAGCTGATGTTTTGGCGATAGCCATTCTTTCTGGAGTGAGATAGAATCTCAGTGTTACTTTAATTTGCATTTCTCAAGTGACCAATGATGTTGAACATTTTTTCATATGTTTGTTTGCGATTTGTATCTCTTCATCTGAGAAATGTGTATTCTTCTCAGATGCCCATTTTTGTATTAGGTCTTTGAATTTGAGGGGCCTGATTTTTTTCAATTTTTTGTATGTTCTAGATAGAAGTCCTTTGTCTAAGGGACAATTGGCTGTAGCTTTTTCCAACTCTGTGGGTTGTCTTTTCACTTTGTTGGTGATTTCTTTTGTTGTTCAGAAGATTTTTAATAAGATGAGATCCCATTTGTTGATTCTTTGTAGTATTTCCCATACTGTCTGGATTTTGTTCAAGAGCTCTCTGCCCACACCTATGTCTTCCAGATTTTTATCTACTTTCTCTTCTGATAAATTTAGTGTTTCTGTTTTAGTATTTACATCTTTGATCCATTTTTACTGTAGTGCTGGTGATAAACATGAGTCTAGTTTTAGTCTTTGGCATATGGAAAGCCAGTTTTTGCAGCACCATTTATAGAAGAGACTATCTTTCTTCCCATGAGCATGTTTGGCTCCTTTGTTGAAGATAAGGTGGTTCGGTGTGTTTGGAGCTGTGTCTGCATCTTCTATTCTGTTCCACTGACCCTTAGGTCTGTTTTTCTTTTTCCAATACCATGTTCATTTTATCAAAGTAGCTTTATAATATAATTTCAAGTCAGGGATTGTGATGTCTAAAATTGCTTTTGCTATTCTAGGTCTTTTCTGGTTCTAAATGAATTTGAGAAATGTTCTTGCTAGTTCTGTGAGGTATGCTAGCGGTATTTTTTATTGGGATTGTATTAAATCTGTATAACAGTTTCGGGAGCATGGCCATTTTCACTATGTTGGTTCTTCCCTTTTTGTCTCTTGGCCAGCCCTAGGGATCCTCTGGGCAGCCCTGTGTGGCATGGCATGTCTTATTTTCCTGGAAACTATGAGTACCAAACTATCTTTCAGTGGAAGTTGTCTCCTAATCTACTGACCTCATCATACCTAAATGATAATAAAATCCATATTTTAAAACATAGGTGATGCTGCCAGTTCGCATTAATTGGTATGCGAAACAACATGGATGAGTGTGACAGATAAGAAGAACAGCCAGATGGGAGTTTGGTTTTATGCATGCTAAATTGGAGATATCCACTAAGCATGCAATTTGAAACGTTAAGTAAGCAGTTAGCTTGCCTATAGATCTTTAGTATGTAGATGGTTGAGATCACTGCAAGGTGTGTTGATAATCCTCCCTGTGCTTCTGCACTTCTGTTTCCCATCCATCCCTTTCTCCTAGATTGGTATGCTAGGAGGCTGGACTCATTCAGTGGTATTTCTGACTTTCATGTGGGCTCAACCAATGGGAGTATCAGCAAGCGGCCAGTGCGTATGAGGAGAGGATGTGGAGCTGCTGATTTCTCCAGAGTCTACCTGATGTACTAAGCTGTGTGTTGACACCGTCCTCCAACCAAAGGCTGTAGCTCCAGTCAGTCATCCTACACTTCCACTACCCTTAAACCTAGAGCTCCTAGAGGCTCTTCCTTGGTTTAACAATTTTTTGACCTTATGTGAATGAGAAAGTGAGACACATGTACAAACTGTACTTTGATGTTGAATTTTGATCTTTTCTGCATTAGTGATGATGTGGTGTGACAGTCTCTTGAGATGCAGGGCAGAGGCAGTGAGTTTGCAGTTCCCAGTCAGCCCCATGATCACAAGGGCAAACAGCCAACACTCTACAGTATGCTGCGTTGTTAAACTACGACCTTCGTAGGTTAGGTGTATTTAACGCCCTTCCATCTCGTGATATTTTAGAAGCATCACCCCATCATAAGTGAGGAGCATCTGTACTAAATGGTCTGTTGTTAATGTTCCTAAACAATATTCACATCATTATAAAAAATGTCATTACTCTACTCTTCTCAAATTATCTAGATATTTCCTGCAAGGTGGAGACCCATGCAGGGAGGAAATACAGGCATAACTCCAAGGACTGGGACCTACCGGAGCCAGCTGACTAGGTTAGAAAAGACGCTAAATGGAACCCCAAGCGAACTAGGGGAAAACTCAGGAAAGTGAGTTCAGAGAGAGCGGTATTTCCGCTCAGGGAGTGGTGTTCACCACTCTGAACACCAAGCAAGGGATGAAGTTTAGGAGGAGTGACAAGCTGTGTTCGTGGTGTAGATGGGGCACACGAGACAAGAACCGTCGGCAAACATGCCGCTGGTGAGCAGTATGGTGGTCACCGATCACTGTGACAGAAGCGATGCCATGGAATGCTGATGGGTGCTTCCAGGTACAGTGGTCACAAATACAAAGCAAAAAAATGGTTCTACTAATCTCTTCCTGATGTCAATAAGGAATCATAGTTTCTGGGAAATTTGATATACGACTATGCTAAGCCATATTTGTAGCCAGTACAGCATGATGTCCATGCAGACACTCAAAAAATAATCATGACCACCAACAGTAAACAAGCACCAGGGCCAGGTGCTTTGCAAATATTGGATTATTTAATCATTACAATAACACTGAATTACCATTGCCATTTGACTGATTTATTCAGCAGCTATTGAGTACCCTATGGATCAAGCAGCATTCTAACCACAGGGCATACATCAGTAATCAAAAGAGGAAAGTAAGTCTGCCAAATGGAACTTAGGTTCTAGGAATAGGGTTCAGACATGGGACTGAGACACAGGAGAGTTACATAATTTCTCCAAATCTAGAAAACCAGAAAGTAGTGGAGTTGGAATTTGAATAAAACTCTATCCTATCCAGCATATCCAATAGCATACAAACGTATATATAATTAAAAGCGCTATTTTTTTAAAAGAATCAAGCATGACATTAAAGTTTGTATAGGATAAATATGACTGTCTTAGTTACTTTCCTCATTTCTGAGACAGAATACCCAACACCAAAAGTTGAAGGAGGAAGGGTTTATCTGGCCTAATTTGTAGAGTCCAGTCCATAGTCAGCTGGCTCTAAGGCAAGGTGGCCGGCAGAGGGTCATCACAGAGGAGAAATAGTCCATGGCATGGCAAGGAAGGCAGAAGACAGGAACAACTAATCTGCCTCTCCTTTTATCCCTTCAGCATACCCTCCTTTTGTGTGGTGCCACCCACACCAGGCTGGGCCTTCCTATTGTCCACACCTGGAACTATGTTAAACCAGTCATTGGACTGTTAGTAATCACATACACTTAATAAACTTAATCCAAACATCACACCTTTAATCCCAGTAGCACACCCCCTAAATCCAGGCACCTCCAAATCCCCACCTGCAACTGCACAAGGCCTTGAGAGGACATCTATATATAAGCCATAAAAATGGCTGGGTATGTAGCTCAGTGGCACAAGCACCTGCAAGGCGAACAAGGTCCTGAGTTTAATTCCTGGTACAAAAAAAAAAAAAATGTTTGCCTCAACCAGGCTCAGTTTCATATTTAAATGTGAAATACACAATTGCTCAATGTTTGTTGAGGACTAATATTTTTTTAAATTCAAATATCAAGAAATCCTATTCAAGGAGGGTAGGGATATAGCTTAGTGCCACAGCACCCTGCTTGGCAAGCACAAGGTCCTGAGTTCAATTCCTGGTACAAAAAAAAAAATTCTACCCTATTCAAGAGACCCACTGGCAGTTTGCCACCTTTGAACTACAAAGGACACATACACACATACCTCTCTGGGAGAGGTGGCAGGGAGAGTGACCTAGTTATTGTGTGTTCTTTGAGCAAATGAGAGGAGTGGATTTCTAAAAGTATACAAAACCACCTAAAGCTGCAAGGTCCTATTTAGATGTTAATTCAGCAGCAATTGTTATAAAACCCATGACTCTAGAAATCCCAAAATTCCCCCAGGAATCAGAGACAAAAGACTTAGCCACTAAGGAGCTGTACCACCCCTCCCAGTGGAGCCAGAGAAACTGCTGGGTGAACGGGAAGTATAATAAGCTCCCCCTGGGAAATGCAGGGTCCTTGTAAAGCAAAATGACAGGGAAGCGACAAATGGCCTTAAAGTTGTGTTCTCACGGTTAGAAAAATCTCAGTGCTTCATTTATTTATTTTTACTGTTTTTGATGCATGATTCGTTTACATGCATGTAAATGCTTGATTGGGCCTCAGCTAATCCGGATTTCTGCTTGCACCCATGTATGTTGGAAGACAACACGTGTCTGACTCGATTACCAGGCTTCAGTTGCACTGTACAGCCTGTTGCTTTATGGCTTTATTTTTAATCTCTATGAACTCTGCCTGCTCAGAGAGAAGCTTTCACAGCTATCTGAAGCTCTCCAGCTGCTCTTTCTCAGTGACGGATCCAACAGAAGATGACACTCCCATGAGCAAGTCTGGGCACTGAACCCTCAGCTACTATTCAACACCATCTCCTGACAGAATTTCCAGTTGCCTGCTTTCTAGGATGGGAAGAAGAAAGTTGATCGCCTACTACGTGTGAGATTCTCCAAAGGGTACCTTATAAACATTTGTCTCTATTATAATTCATAGATGAGAAAATGTGCCTGAAAGAGGGCCAGTTTTCAAGAGACAAAGACTGGAACTTAGTCAATCGCTTATGTAGGACGAAAGTTCCTGCCTGTCTGATGAAGTTAGACATTGACAGCTATTTCCCAATGAGCATTCTCCTTTTCTCTCAATTTTAACTAAATGGTTTTCCAAAATAAAGACTGCACTTCCCAGCCTTGCTTACAATGCAGTGTAGTCATGCACCAAATTTTGGACTAATGGGGAAGAGGTGGAATTTGTGTGAGCTTCTTCTTGCTTGTCCCATTTTTTAGAAAAGCTTTCACTTCCTGCTTCCTGGCCAGACAACAAAAAATTGGTCATGAGTCATCTTGGGCTCTGTGAAGGTGGGCAGGCCCGAGAGAGAGAAAATATAGCACAGACTGTGTCCCTGTCACTGATGCCATGAGGCTGTGCTACCCACCCTACGACAATAACAAAAAAGAAAGTCTCATTTTGTTTATTGCACTATCACTTTGGATCTCAGCCGCCATGACCAGACCTGTAGCGTAACTAAAATGTCTTTTTTTTTTTCCGGTACCAGGGATCGAACTCATGACCTTGCGCTTGCCAGGCAAGCGCTTATGCCACTGAGCTATACCCCCAGCCCCTAAAATGTCTTTTTAAAGAAGGCTACATTTTTTTTCTTATCCATTTTTGAAGACCAAGTATTGTTCTCTCAAAGAGACTTAGACAACTGCAAGAATAGAACACCTGTGTGGAAAGATTTTATTGATCACAGAACACCTTCAAAAGCTAATAATTTAGCATCCACAAAAATATGTACAGTTAAAAATGTTTTTGAAAAAGGAGAAAACTTGGTAGCATCCCAATTCCTATCAGGAAAGATGCTATTGCTTCTAAGATGTACTGATGAGGTAATATGTATAGTAAAATATGCTCTATGTTTGTTTGTTGGATGAATTTTTTTTCTAGGGACTTCTGAGAATATATGTGTAAATACAGTAGCTGAAAACTTTGGCTTTGAAATTAGAAATAGTCAAAGTCAAGTGCCAGCTAGATGACTTGCCAGTCCAGGGGATGTGTTATGGTTGATACATTGTGTCAACTTGGGGAGTCTAGTGGTTTGGCTGAATGACTCAGCAGGAAGCCAAGGTGCTTACTTTGTATATATCCTGAGCCTGTGGAAGAGGAGCGCATGGAGATTGTGGGAGAGCTACATGCCCTCTGGGTGGGGGTAGCCTGTTTACAGTGTAAGGGAGAAAAAGAGGCTGCTTGCCTGCCATTCCTCTCTTTTGCTCTAGTTTTTTGCTGTGTTCTGCCACCATGAACTGTAACCCTCGGCCACGCTGCCTTATAGCTGGCTGAGTATGGACTGAAACCTCCACAAACTTTAAGCTAAATAAAACTTTCCTTCCTTAATTTTGGGTGTGGTATTTTGTCCCAGCAATGAGAGAAAAGTAACCAAGACAGGATGTTTGTAAGTTTCCTGAGCATTGACAGCTACTCTGCTGATAATATCTCAGGTTTTACTCAACATGAAAAGAGACAAAAGCAATCATGGGTGAATTCATAAACAAGTAAATATAAATGACTAATAAACACATAGGGAAAAGACAACTCAACAATTATCAGAGATCAGTTTTTAAAAATGGAAGAATTATATAACTAGAATTAGGATTTTTTTTTTCCAGGAAATTTGGAAGCATAGTTGTGTACCTTGTGATCTGAAACAATCTCACAAAGTCTTACACATTCACACATGAAGATTTTGGAATGTGATTTTATCATGGGGGAATTATACTTACTAGTAAATTAATCCATTAGTGATCACAGCTGAATGAGCTACTAGGACATAGGGCTTACTTGGAGGAGGAAGGTCATTGTGGACATGCCACTGGATGACCTCTCTCTCTCTCTCTCTCTCTCTCTCTCTCTCTCTCTCTCTCTTCACACATACGCCCCTGTGGCTCTTCCTACTCTCTCTGCTTCTTGGCTTCCATGGGTTGAACAGTTTTCTCTTGTCAGGACTTTCAACCATGCTGTTTCTGCCATAAGCCAGCCTACCATGGACTGCACCCTGCAAAAACATAAATCAAATAAACATCTCTTCTTGTAAATTGTGGGTGTCAGGTATTTTATTCCAGCAATGGGAAACTGACTAATATATTACATATAGATAGGAGCTGAACAAGTATTTATGGTTGGTCCAACTTGTTCTGAACATTACTCTGCTCTTCACAGCAAGTGATTCTTTTACTTTCTGGAAAAAAATGACTGAGACTCTTGTTTTATATCTTCCCTATAGGAGAACTGTTTCAAAATAACTTGAAGATTACAGAGAGAAAAGCATAATAACAGACAATTTTATTTAATTTAAATTTAAATGCTGGGACAAAAATACATCCTCAGACAAAACACCACAAATTATGGAGTCAAGGGTCACTAGTTCTAGTCTAGGGTCTCCTAGCTACATCAGATTTTGGTCAGCTTCAGTTTTATCATATAGCAAATAAGAAGACTCAACAAAGTACCTGTAGTGTCTACATCTGCTGTAGTTTGAATATGTTTCACAAAATTCATGTGTTAAAAACTTAAATTCATGTTAATGGTATTGGGAAGTGGGATCTTTGAGAAGTAATTAGGATTAGATGAGTTAATGAGTGTGGAGCCCCCATGATGGAATTAGTGGATTTGTAATAGGAAGAGAGATACGAGATGACACATTTGCTCTGTCTAACCATGTGATGCCTCTCACCATGTTGTGACACAGCAAGAGAGCCCGCAACAGACACTTAGCAGATGTTGGTACCATGTTCTTGGACTTCCCAGCCTCTCAATCTCTTAAATAAGTATATTTGTGTTATTTCTAAACTGAGCTCAGTTATTTTGTTCCAGAAAAGCAAACAGACTTAGACATTAGCATTACATGTCTATTTCTAATTAATGACTAGGTACTATAATTAGTACAAACATAGACACCAACCAATGAAACAACCTTGAAAGAAAGAAAGTGATGATCTGTTGCAAACAGTTGACTGTGATTCACTGGGCAGCAGGGGTGAGGAGAGAGGCAGTGAGAAAAACTGACTTGGGGTTTGATGAAATCAGTACACTTTCCACATTCCCAGCTACTCAGAAATGACAAAATCAATGACCCGTTATTCCCAACAGCAGCTCCCCATTGGACACACACATCCACCACCATCTACAAATCTTTACTCCATCTTCGTCACCTACACCAGAGCTCATGCTTCATTCTAGTATCTACTTCACTACACGTGGGATTCACATGTCAGTTGCATGCTCCAATCTCTCTGGGACTGGACTGAATGTCCAAAACCTTTGTGACATGGGCCTGCCATCTCAATGGTTCATCCTACTTGACTGAGAGTCCAGAAGTCTTTTTCTCCACTCCAATCTCTTTATCACAAATAGCATCTGGAAGAACATGGGGTCAAGAGCTCTAGACATCACTACTTCAATGGTTACACCCATCACTAGTCCCCATGTCTTTGCTGTTCTCATCCTGAACTTTGACAATAGCCCCCCTTCTGACACTCAAAGTTCCACAACTCCTACAAAGAGGCACTCATTTGACTTCTTAAATAACTTCCAGGTAACAAACTAAGTAAGAGTAACCTCTGTTCCCCTGCTTGCGCCCCTGCTGAGCAGTAAGTAATGAAAGAGTAGTCATGGTAGCTGTGGGGTTTGAGCTCTTTAAGCGCTTGTTGACAGACAACCCATTAGGAAAATGTCATCCTCCTGCAGCGTTACCTCTGCTCTCAGGGATCTCTTCTACCCCGTCTTTGTCCTAAGTCTACATCTACTTCCTTTTTATTAAATTTTGTTTTTTAATTAGCACATCACAGTGGTGCATATTTATGGGGCACAGTGTGATACTTCAACATATGTACACAATGTGCACTGATCTATTCAGGGTAATCAGTATTTCCATCCATTATTTCTTTATATTTAGCTGTGGTGGATTAACAAATGGTCAACTTGTGACCTCCAGTGGATTGAATCAGCATGGTGCTCAGTGTGGAAGGCCCACCTGAGGATTGTTGCCAACATCATAAAAGTAGAACTGGAGGGGAAGATGGTGTGCTGTTGATTCCCCTGAGATGACTGAAGCACTGGTTTTCCTGATATGAACCCATCTTTCTCCTTGTCAGAGGAGCTCAGGTCTTCACCATTGATTGCTAAGGGATGGCTGTGGTTCTCTTGAACGAACTGTGGTCCTTACCTTGAGTGTCACTTCCTGGCTCTGGCGCAGATTGCTCAGTCTGGGGCACAAATCCTTCATCCCATTGGTGCAGACTTTCTAGTTTTCACCACTGACCTTGGGCCTTTCCAGGGCAGATCCTCAGTATAGACTTGCATGAGACCTTGTTGTGGGCACCAGGCCTCCGGTTAGATCATGGAGGACATTGCCATGGGTTGTAGGTCTTTAGCTGGCTTCGTGCAGGACGTTGCCATGGGATCCAGGCCCTCAGCTGGATTCTTTGGGTCTCTAGTGTGTGGAAATATCTCCCACACTTTTTTGCATTTGACTCTTGGGGTGAGTGTTATAAAATAATTCTTTAAATTATGTGTCGTATAGTAAATCTTTTCCCTTGTAAACCCTGACTACAACATGAACTGTAGCCATCCCACTGTGCCTATAGGACACTAGAACTTACTTCTCTCTATAACCGCCTTTGCAGCCATTCTCCAACTTCCCTTCATCTCCCCTACTTCTACCTTTCCTAGTCTCTAGTAATTATTATTTTACTCTCTTCTACTCTTTTTAACTTCCACCTATGAAGGAGGATGGGCAGTATTTGCTTCCTGTGCCTGGCTTGCAGCAGGAGGTGCCCCTCCTAGCCAGCATACTTCAGGTTGTTAGTTGCCCCATAATAGTTCGCTTTTGTTTCTTAGAAGCAAATGGCTGGTCACTGTGGTGCAAAGCTGGTCACTATGATGCACATTGTATAAACCAGTCCCCAGCTGACAAGCCATTCTGCTTCTGTTCTTCCTGCTTGCTTACCCCACATAAGCCCTAACCACCAGATACTAGGGTCTGATATTCTGAGAATGATTCCAATCAGTGCCCATTGAAGTAAATAAATCTGCCTCCAAATCCTGGATATCATTTCAGTGTTTCTGCTTGCCGTTGCAGGCTTCTTTCACTTAGCATAACATCCTCTGATTTCATCACCTTTACCACAAATGATAGGATCTCATTCTTCTTATTGCTAAATAATATTCCTCTGTGTGTGTGTGTGTGTATGTGTGTCTGTGTGCGACATTTTCTTAATCCACCTGTCACTGGACACCTAGGTTGATTCCATATATTGACTTTTGTGAATAACGTGGTGGTGAACATGGGCATGCAGGTATTGGATAAGTTGATTTTATCTCCTTTGAATATACACCCAGAAGTGGGATACCTGGGCCATAGGATAGAGCTACACTTCCACATCTAATCATTTCTCTGTAGTAGAATTTGTAGGTACAAACTGGTGTCTTTCAGGGAGAAATCAGATGCAGTGGTTAAAGGAATGAGTGCCCCGCCTGGTGAAGCAGCAGTGAGCCCATAAATACAGCCCAAGGTCTGCTCTATAAGTTTATCAAAGTGCAATCGGTCCCTATCAGGAGCACAGAACATGCATCAACACCCTGAAATCACACAGCTCCATGTTATTTTTGAATGTGCAGTGCCTTTCCCATCGCTCTTCGCAATGACTCTCACATGTCATGAGATTTATTTCCTAGAATTGACTTTCATTCCTTCAATGAGGCTGGGTTTTCAAAATTTCTTGCACTCCTTTGCCTTCACTGGGCAGCCATCTGTCTCGGCTGAAAAATTCTGCATTAGCAAGAGATACAGTAAGCCCAAAAGCATTCATTTCCTAGAACATATGCTGTGTTCTCCCCCACCCGCCCTTTTTTATATAACATTTCTTGAAAAATAAAATTGACATTAAGTCCTGGCTCTGTCTCTAAGACTGGGAAAACTCTCCCCTCACAAAGGATGTTTTCCTTCATATCAAGAATGCCCTTGACCTGAAAGTCACTGTAGTTTTGTGAGAAAAGGTCAAAACTTGCAGGCTAGTCTTGAGGCTGACTCTAGAATTTTCAGATTATTGCCTTGTGACCTTGGGTAAATTATTAATCCTTCTTGAACTTTTGTTTTAACAATTGTAAAATGGAGGTGACAAGAGATATTACTTTGCTAAATTAGCAACAATGCATAAATAATAATCTGGTGTCTGATATTAATTCCCTAGATGAAGGTGAGTATTTACTCTGTCAGAATATAGGTGTGATTCAAAGTTGAGCATTCACTCCTTAGAGAACTGGCTTCATATCCATTCCATATTATGATTTTGGAAAATTTATTAAACCTTCTGATTTCATTTCTGTAGCTATAAAGCTTCAGTTAAATAACATTCTTCTTGTTGAAAGGATTGAAAGCAATGTTAATAAGCACTTAGCAACCGGCATATGCTTAATATATGGCGGCTGCTATATTCCTTCAGGTTGCTGTCACTATGATTGGGCACCTTCCCAAATGTGGGCTCAGAACGTCCTTTGTATCAGAAAAAGTATCTACCATGTCAGTTTAAGAGCAGTTCCACACCTTAAAGTCTGTTTTCTTTTTTCTCACTTTGCAACTGAATTCTGGGTAAAAGGATGAGATTTCTAAAATAATTCATCAGGAATGCTGGTGGCCTCCCAGAAAAATGTCAGCTGTCATATCTAATCTTCAGAGTGACCAGGTAAACTGTCAGTCACAGGAAGATTTCCATTTTACAGGTGGGCGAGTAGCCCAGGGAAGTGTGAGCCATCAGTTATAAAGCTTGAGCAGATGAAAGCTCAGAATAAGTGTCTGCTATGAAAATCAGTAATGATTAGAATTGTTACCCAGGCAATGAGATTTCTTCCACACAGTGCTTGCCTTTTTAGAAAACTTTCTACATTTCTCTTGATCTTCAAGGGAAGATTTCTCCTGATCTTCATTAAAATGGTCTTCATTTTAAGACCCAAGTAATATTCAGATTGTTGCACAAAACCCTACATTCTCCTTCAAAAAAGATGAAGCCAAGCCCACCCGAATCCTTGCCACTGGACTGCTCATCTTCTTGCCCAGAGGTATTCCTTCCCTCAGCTCCTCCGCCAGTCTCACTAAAAGAAAAGCAGGTGCCTGGATCTGAATGCTTAAAATCAAATCAGGGTGGGGGGGAGGAAGTTATCTATAAAAGCATATCCAGCCAACTGACCTTGACTCCTTTGAAATATGGGAGACTTGTAAATGTATTGGATATGACTACACTCAGTTAAATTCTTTGCTCATTAAAAAGCCAAGGCTAGGTTCAGCTGAAATGAATACACATAAGGAAAGACAGCACTGAAAAAAACCAAAAATTAAATCACTGAATGGAAAGCATGTGTCTTTTATTTAAATGGATTTTATGATTATGCCCTATTTGTTCATTAGCTACTGAAACTTATAATGATATATGTGATCATATCTCATGAGCACCTTAATTGCTGGAGTTTCCAACAGAGCATTCACACAAGGAGGAAACAAGAGCAAATGCAAATAGGCAGATGGCTCCCTGGGAATGGCCACCACCTCTGCAGTAATCATGAGGTGAGAAGCTTGCTGAGAGGCAGCCAGGATTCAAGGGTTAACGGCATGGGGGTGACTGAGAATGTACGTACTAGTTCACAATGTCCATATGCATAGTAAATCTGTAAACCAGAATAATTGTATATATAAAGATACGATTATATATAATATTATATATATCATGTGTAATAATGAGGTCAAAGCAAATCCTTCTTAGCACTGACATTCCTGGCAACCTAATCATCACTACTTTATTAGGGATTCTGTTTTTATAATGGTAGTCTTTGGTGTTTTGGGGTTTTTTAGGTGCATCTAGGGTTTATCGGACCAGAAGTTTGGAGGGTCTGGATTCTTTAAGGACCCAAGGTTGTCAGCTCCCGTCTGCCCTCCCCAGTCAGCTGCTTTGAGGCTTGTGTTTCTTGCTTTCTGTTTTACCTTCTGAAGTTCCAACTGAAATAACCAATAAAATACATTTAAAAGGTCAATACTGGGAACGTTGGCTGTTAATTTTTAATTTAATACACATTACACTGAACATATATGTGTACATGTATATATATAGTCTAAATCTTTTAAATTTTGTTTGAATCATTATTATAGTCTGCTTGTTCTGTTAGACTGAACAACTTATCTGGGAATTTCTACCTCCAGTATGGTATCTTCAGCTCTCCTCATCCTGTTCTCCCCAACCTAAATAAATTTACTCAGGCACAAGTTTCCAGGGTTCTCCACTAAGATTCATGGGAAAAGAAAGAAAGAGAAACGTGTGTGTGTGTGTGTGTGTGTGTGTGTGTGTGAGAGAGAGAGAGAGAGAGAGAGAGGGAGAGAGAGAGAGAGAGAGAGCCCAATTTAATAATCCTATAGTGGCAGTTGCTGAAGTTGCTTATAACAACAAATTAACTAAGATTTGAGAAATAAATCACCACTCACATATCTCTGAAGAGTACACAAGTAGCATGCTTGAGAATTGATCATATCATAGGTCACAAAGAAAATCACAGTGAATTCTGCAATATAATTTTGGTGGCAGATTGGAAACTCCAGAGTGGGGGAGACCAGCTCATGCAGCTCCCTTCATTGGATTTTTCTCCTTCACCCACCCCAGCGCCACTCTCCTACCCCCTGGATGCCGTCCCAAATAAGCCATCTGTCCACAAGTCCTTGTTCCTGACTTTCTTTTCCTAGGAAACCAAATCTAGGTTTCACTCTTGCTCTTGCTGTCTCTAACCCTAATCAGTTTAAATTCTACATCCAGCAGTTTTTCCTTATGCACAGGTTTGACCTTCAGGGACCTGGAGCTCAATAAGTTTAACACTTGTTAAATCCAATTCACTACATCACTCACCTATACGTTGGAGTTTGCAAAGGGCTCTCCAAGTTGTTCTGTTCTCAGACCCATCACCTACGTTTTCCTGTATAAACCTGTTAGCAGTTTTGAGGGGTTTAACTCTATGTACATCAGGAACCCCTCTGCTTTCCTAACATTTCCACCTACATACTTGCTGATAACAATCAGATTTGGCCACTGTCTGTAATTCACACAAACCCACTTGTACTTGAGGTTTCTGTGACTACCTCTTCACCTGGGTTTTATTGCAATTACCTCATTCACTTGGTTTTGCACCCCAGCGGCACTCCATTCCATTTCACAACCACACAGCATGCAAAGGATATAAGTAGCAAATGATCTGAAAAATTGGCATTGCAGAAAAACCGTGGTCATCATTTGCAGCACGTACTAAAATAAGCTGCAGATGAACTGAGGTGAGTGTTACCACGTGAACATAATAAAATGAAATAACAGGTGAACACGTACCTACTTTGAGAAGAGGAAATGATTTTTCTAAGCTTAAAACCCTAAAATATGCAGAAAAGTGACAAAGCTTGTCAATATAAAAATTTCCAAAACTTGGTATCAAAGAATTAAAAAGAAGTTAAATGATAAACAGCAAGCTAGAAGAATATTGGCAGTTAATATACCAGGAATAAGCCTAATATTTATTAAGCAATATGTATACTAAGAGCTAGATAGAAAAATGAGAATAAGGCATGAATATCATTTGTAGTAAAAGAAATATAAATTATATATATATATATATATATAAGCAATTTTCAAGCTCTCTAGCAAGCAAGAAAGGGCAAATTAAAACACTATAATATCTTTTTTCCCTCAAGTGCTAAGTTTAAATATCAAAAATTGCTTTTTGCTAGTAAGAATACTGGAGAAATGGTTTTTATTAAGGATTTCTATTGAGAATTAAATCAGTGCAGTATTTTTGCAAAGCAATTTTGCAATGCATAGTAAAGGGTTAAAACTATTCATGTCCTCTGACCAAATAATACAACTTTCAAGAATGCATCTTAAGAAATAGAAAAGCAGAAATATATGTGTGACATAAAAGGCCATACAATGTTATTCATAACCATGTATCTAGATATCCAAAAGGGAACATTTGTAGTCACTAAGATATATAATGAATTTTACACGTACATTATTAAAAGACTCAAGCACTTTCATTTTATTAGGCTGTATGCTTATGGGTGGTTCTGTTTTGTTCTTCATACTTTTTCTAGTTTTAAATTTTCCTAATCTAAGCAGTTATTACTTTAATGATAAGAAAAACCTAAATGAAAGCACCAGAACATTGCATGGTGAAATATATAATCAGAGAAAAACTGATAGTGCACGAAGGCATCACATTTGTAAGTTATTGGCAACCTCAGTGCATTGTCCTTTTCTCTTCCTAGGATGACCCTGCTCCATAAAATAAATTTGTCTCTTCCTCATGGCATTGCCTACCCTGGAGACATATTGGAAACTATTTACCTTCCTGTTTGTCTTATCAAAAAACTCTTTGGGGTTGAGTGCTCTTCTCTGGACTCCTGTTAGGTCATTTTCTTTATTAAAACCTATTTTCATACTTTGGTTAATTTATCACCATTTCCTCCGTTCTCCTCCCTGATACATTATCTTTGTCTTCTTCCTATGCCCAGTTCCTGCTCTCTGAGAAGCAGGACCTTAGGATGCTTAATATTCAGGAAGCCTAGCTAGGCTCCAAATACAGAAAGTGAAGCTCTGAAACCTTTTGGTTTCACTTTATTATACAGAACAGTCTACTATATATATATATATATATATATATATATATATATATATATACACACACACACACACACACACAATTTTGAGATTCTGCTTCTCAGATTGCAGATTTTTAAAATTGTTCTAAAGCAAGAGTAATTTTATGTTGAAGATAGATTTGGGAGGATTTTTATAGATCACAATATCTGAAGAACTGCTTGCTGGAAGAGGGAAGACTCTTGTTGTAGGTCGGAAGCCTGGAGTAGAAAACTTCCTCTCATAAAGAATTTTCCTGATGGGGATGTAGCTCAGCAGTACAGTGCATGTCTAGCATCTGTGTGTCCCTGGCTTAGGTTCCCAGTACTGAAAGAAAAAAAAAAGGAATTTTTTAAAAATCTGAGAAAATGTGGTGAATTACTCAGAAGTACCATGTTCCTGTCACTGGAGTTCAGTCATAGATGAGATGATCAGTAGTAAAAGTTTTGGTAAGATAAAATCTATAGGTGCTTGGAACCCAGAAGGTCTCTGAATTCTTATTATTCTGCATAGTACAAGGATTCCTGGTACCAGGAGTATTCAAAATAACAGTCACAGTCATTACCAATTCTTAATTTCCTCACTATGATAAAAGTGAGCCATGAGGAAAACAAAATCCCCTTTTTAAAAATTTTATAATACTATCAAACCTCTACTCTTCTATTTGATAAAAGCACATAAGAGGAGTTTGGATGCTGGCTGCAAACCTTTGTGTGACTTTTACAGTCATGACCATTGGCAATTACAAAGGTTTGCCTGGTGGGCTTCACAGGAGGCGGGAGGACCTGCCCCACACCAACTTGGTGCACGGTGTGGGGCACGGTGTGTGCATCCAGCTCTCTGAAGAGAGCTGCAGGCTGGTCCTCAGGCCCCTCTTTCTGCCCACGCTCTCACCAGAGCTGCACACCTCCAAACGGAGTTCTCTTCTTCAGGAAACCCTGAGGAGACTTCTCCCACTCTGACTCATGATCCAATACTTTTTCAATTCTGCCTTTCCTTTCTTCCTCCCTCCCTCCAGTCCTCAGATGAAGCAGGAATCCCTTCATATTTATATATGATCCATTCAACATCAGAAGCCTTTTTTTCAAGGTTCACTCAATGATGAGATAACCCTGTGAATGGATTGACCTATTTGATCTTTGTCAGCGTGCAACTTCATGTGAGAAATGGTGGTACTTTCTCCAGCCTGACCCTTACGTAAACTGCTATTGCAAATGATTAAAGGTTTCACTTACTTGCATTTTGGTTTGGTGCTTTAGGTGACTACTTTGATGCTTGATTGTTTACTTTCTCTAGCTGGCCTGAGCTCCTGACAAAATATACGCTCATGTTAATCATGACTTAAAGATAATGAGACTTAATTTTAGATCCAAGATCACACATCACTATTTACGGCTCCTACACTTAATATTGAATGTTTTCATGCTTGTTAAATCTCTTCAAGACAACTGCAGCCAGCAGGCATTATTTTCTGTTATAGGTCACCACACTCTTGATCTAGTCTGAAGTACACTATTCATGAATATAAACCTCACATATAAACATATCTATATAAACATATCCATTTTAAAGCCCTTTTTTTGCTATTTCCCACTAAACTCCCAGAGTCCCTTCCAAGTGCTTCTGTTCTTGTCCCTGGCAGCACCTTATGAGTTGCCTCTTCCCTGCTATCCAAGCTACACCTGTGATGGAGTGGGAAGGTGCAGCAGTCCGCCAGGAACACCTTCCTGTCATATGTGGTGGTCAGTGTGAGAATTATACTGACCACACTTTAGTTGCAGGAACAGGCTTGTGAACCAAAATTGGCCATTGAGCGTACTTTAGCCTACCAGCCACAGCGGTGGTTTGGAGATGGCCATGGAAACCAGGCTGAATCATTATCTTCCCAGAGATTTCTCTGCCATAACTTTGGGGATGGGCAGTTTTTCCCCTCCAAGATCTTGAGTCCTAAAGTCTCTAAGTTCAAGTGCTCTGAAGTATTTTCTTTGAAAGATTATCTGCTGCAGAAATAAATAAGAAATCATTCAAAGGCAACAGAAGAAGATAGAGAAAAGGATTGAAATAAATCAAGTCTTAGATCTAATGATATCCACACTGTACTTGAATTTTGTAGTTATAAGAACCAGTAGGTCCCTTTTGTTTGTTTGTTTAAATCACTGTGAGCTAAATTCTGATTAATATATATATTACACTGCAATTGTATGTTTGTTAACATAAAGCTTTACTGGATAGTTGTGTTAGTAAGATAAGAAATGAGAATTAAACTTTAAAGTATAAATAATATTTGCTTAACTCTGCCACCTATTCATTTGTTCAATTATTACAATGGGGGGTAAGATTTCATTGGAAAGATTAAAAATTTTGAACATATAATTCTAATAACAAGATTGCCGAGTTCTAATCTCTGTAAGATAACTTTAATGCAGCTACTTCTGCTTGGGACATGACTTCTGCTTAATTGTCAATTTTTGCCTTTTTATGTGCTCTGAGTTGGCTTCCATGAGTGTAAAATATTAATTCTCATTAGAGCACATTGGGATTCTAACACTAGCTGTGGTTTGTATCTGCATCTAATTATGCACTATTAAAGGGACAAAACTGGATTGAGCAGAATTGGATCCTATTGATTCATAACGAGTTAAAGGAGTCTGCAAAAATAAGGAAGAGTGTGGTGAAACTGGGAAGGGGGCTGGGCCTAACAGCATCATAGCCTCTTCTCCACAAGCAGGATGTCAGCACTGCTTACCCCCGGCTTCCCCTGTACATGGGATGCTGTGACCAAACACATACACACACACGCTTGCACTTCTATATACACGGTATTCATACACACGTGCACTCAGACACACACATACGCACAACGTGGACATAGCCCCTCCGTTTTCCAGAAGTTACTGGCCACATTTATCATCCAAATAAAAGCATGAATAAGAAATTATAAAAGTGTTCTTATGTCTCCAGATTTACTCCTTCCATCTGTCCTCTTTTATTTCCTGAAGGATTTCAACATCTTTTTTTTTTTTTTTTTTTTTTTTTTTTTTTTAATTTTTTTTTTTGCGGTACTGGGGATCGAACTCAGGACCCTGCGCTTGCTAGGCAGGTGCTTATTCCACTGAGCTATATCCCCAGCCCCAGGATTTCAACATCTTTAAAACAGATAAGAGAACATATATTAAAAATATACTCGCTCATGTCCTCAATTTCTGATAACAGTTTTCAGGATTTTATACATGTATCTATAATATTTTTTCTCACATGCTTCTGCGGGAAAAACATTTTGTTTGAAGAAGTGTCAATCATGTTCTGATTTCTCGAGTTCTTACATTAATTCATCTCCAACAAGTTTTTCAGTAGTTTTGGTTGCAACTCCAACCTCATGCCTGGGAATTTCATTGTGAACCCAGGCATGGAAGTCCCTGTTCCACAGCCCTCATCACTCAAAGTGTGACTTGACGATAACCAGTTAGCACCCATTGGAAAGGTATAAGAAACGCAAACTCTCTGGCTTCACCTCGGACATCGTGGATCTAAATCTGCACTGAACCACTTCCACCAGGTAATTGCACACACATCAGGTATCTGGGAAGCCCTCTCAACCAAGATCACCAACAGAAATCCATTCCCATTATTCAGGCTTCCGGTACACTTAAACTTGATTTATTTTTCCTATCTACCTTACTCCAATCGAATTTCAAACCTTGACTTAGGCCACAACTAAAATTAAGGCTTTACACATTTTCAGATTTACTTTTATTTATGTTAAAACTTTTGAATCAACAAAATAATTGCTCATATTCATATAGTATAATACGCTATTTTGACACATGCAGGTAATGTGCTATGATCAAATCAGAGTAATTAGCATTCCATTACTTCAAACATTAACCAGGTCTTTGTGTTGAAAGCACTCCAAAATTCTCTCTTCTGGCTATGCTGAAATATACAATAAATTATTGTTATTATAATCTCCTAGCTTCAAGCTTTTTACAGAGTCTATTGGATGTCCCACTTCATTTTGTTTTCAGAAAAGCATTCCCCATCGGCATGTACCACTGGCAACCTGAACATTGTGTCTTCTCTATTTGTTGTCCTTCATTTTCCTCTTGGATTTTATTCTGAAAGCTGTTTGACCTTTACTGTGGCTCTGGTATTCATCTCCTGTCACCTAACTTTTTCTAAATTCTTCCTTGGACAGGCTTCCCAGGCTTTCTTCCACCTTTCCTCCTCTTTTGGCCAGCTCTAACTTGAGAAAATATAGAGGTCTCACTCTCTCCAATGTCTCAGCCCAGATGCAAAGATCTATTCCAACTTTTTAATTTCATTTCTGGCAAACTATCTGCCAGTATCTACTTTCTGGTTATTCCTACTTGACTTCAAAATGTCTGGCTAAAAAAGGGAAATATATCAATCAATTTGACATCTTGTCCTCTCCCTGCTGGATGCTTGCTGGCAGTCAAGATACCTTCTTAAGAACCCTCAATTTTTCACCTTTCATCTGGATGTTTTTTCACTTTTCATCAGGATATTTGCTGATACATAGACGTGACAGATAGGAAACACTTAGAAAAGCAATGGTTGGCTTGTTATAATGATAGCTTGTAATGAGGAGCAATGATAATCGAGCACTGAAGTTGTTATGAATGAGTTCTGTCTCAGTTTTTCATTTTCTCAGTTTCCATAACCATGACTGCCAATCCTGGGACCGGGCCACCAGCAGGAATTATCTACTTTCTTGAACATCCCACCAAAAAACTTTTACCTATCAGATTCACACTCCCTCATCTTTACCTGTTTGCCCTGATTTGGGCTGAACCAACGAGGAGAGGAAATGAGCCTCTCAGCAGCTTCTACAGGAAGCAAAATCATCTAATAATGCCATCAATTCTAAGGTCTTTACTGGAGATTTGTAGAATTGTGCTCTGGCCCTTCCTGAAGAAATTTGATCTATGTCCTCCTCACACACAAACTACTCTCTGACACCCTTGTAGTGGTTGGTTAAGTGTGTCAACTTGAGAAGTTTAGTTAAGAGAAGTTTAACTAAAACAGCTCAGCAGTTCTGCACTCTAGGGTACAAGACCCACTCTGGGGTGCTGGTTGCCTGGATATTATAAAGGGGAAATGAGGAAGGACAGATTCGCTTCTGTTTCTTTGGAGGAGCCGCAGTCTTTGCCTTCACCTTGGACATCATCATCTCCTGGCTTCCAATGCAGACTCTTCAGATTCTGGCACAGATCCTTCAGCCTTCAGCATAGACTTTCTCAGCCTTCCACTGCAGAGCCATCAGCCTGCTGATATGGATTTGCATGGAACACTGCAGTGACCACCAGACCTTGAACTTTTGGTCACTTTTGGTCTTCAGTGTGCAGATAGACTGTACTCTTCCTCATCCAACTTTATGAGTGGCTACTGTAAGCCAATCTTGTGAATTCTTATACATTTGTATAACGTGTTGTATCTGTTTTGCTAGTAAAACACTGACATATAACTCGTCTGCTCTTACTCAAGTTTTCCCAGCCCTTTCTGCTCCCATCTCCTACCTCCCAAAAGCCACAGCTCCCATGAAAGCTTACATTAATGCCTAAAATACTACAAGGTCTCAGGAATGCAAAATGAGAAAATGTATTAATAAAGGATAAGATCAAACAGCAAAAAATATGGTGCAATGGAAACCTGAAAGGAATAGGGAGTGAGAATCACTCCACTTGAAATCTAGGTGCATAAGCACTCTATATGCTTTGACATTAACATTTTCTGTAGATATATGTAAAAGAAAATCACAAGCCAACCTTTCTGATAACACATATGTAAAAGTTCTAATTGAAACACTATTAAATAGGTTTATAGATATATAAAAACTGTGGTCCGGGGATGTAACTCAGTAGCACAGTACCTGCCTGGCAGGCGCGAGGCCCTGAGTTCAATTTCTGATACCAAAAAAAAAAATTGCAGGCTGGGGATATAGCTCAGTGGAATAAGCGCTTGCCTAGCAAGCGCAGGGTCCTGAGTTCGATCCCCAGTACCGCAAAAAAAAAAAAAAAAAAAAAAAATTGCAATATATCACCGGCAAATATGGCTCAAGTCAAGAATGCAAGGTTGGTTTGATGCAAGAGAAACATGTAAGGCAAAACATAAATAACGTAGTGGAAAAAGCTATTATGATTATCTCAACAGATCCAGGAAAAGATTTTGTTGAAATCCCACATGTGTTATTACAAATCCCACATGTGTTAATAGTAAACTAGGAGTAGAATACAAAGCTCTGATCTGGTGAGAAATATTTATAAATATTATGCTTAACACTGAAATACTGAAAGTTTATGCTTTGAAGTGAAAGAAAGACAAGGATGACTACCACTTTCACTTCTACTAAACATTTTCCAGGAGGTTTTAGCAAATTCACAAAAGCCAAAAGCAAACAAAAAGATTATGCATCATGTAGATTCAATGAGAATTACAACTGGCATCACTTGAGAATGAGATGACTATGGGTAGAAGGTCCTAAATAATGTACAAATTATTAAAATTAATAATTCAGTTGGACATGGAAGATCAATATGCAAAAGTCAGTTGCATTTGGACACCTTGCTGTGTTGAAAGGCCAAGAAACATTTACAGAGTAAGGAGAAGTCAAAAGGACATAGGAGGCCACTTGAAGAGGTTTCCATTGACCAAAATTTGAGACAGTTTGAACATCAAAAGAATAATGATGATAATTAACTGGAAAGTATTTAAGAAATAAAACAGCCCTAGAACAATGTGTGTGTTTGAGAGAGACAGATACTGAGATATAAACATGAGAAATATAGCAATGAAGCTGCTCATGGGGCTCTCTGGGAAGCTTGCAGGGCCCTGGTGGAACTTCCTGGGGGAACCCCGTGCAGATGCTGATAAACTCACTGAGAAATGGCCCTCAGGACTGCTGTTGCCACCTGCTATGCACCACGCCAGCTGTGCACCACTAGATCAAGGTGAGCAGAAAGCCCTGCAAGCCCCACCCACAGTAGGCACTGTAGAGGTTCCTCATACCAAACCCCTAGGGGGCAGTAAGAGTAAATTGAGCAACCCGAGGGAACCAGGAGGGATATGCAAATGAATGTCAGCTACATCAGGAGTTAGGGGTTTGAATGGTCAAAACTGACCACTATGTTGACCATGGTTCATTAGCAAAATATTTCCCAGCTTCCAAACATATAGGATTAACTTGTAAATGTTTCTGCATACTCACTACTTAAAATCAGTAGAATTCATTATTATGCCTTCTGAAACTATCTGGAACTGTTTACTAAAACCCACATAGAACAAACTCTTTAAAAAACAACTGGGAAAAAATAATTTTAAGAACAAATGATAGATGTTTTCAGGTAGCCCCTACAGCTGAGGACAATATCTTCTGCCAATACTCCTGGCAGCTCATGTGGTAGGAGGCATGTCTCCTATGGTCCCACAGGTCAGTGACTAGGGGGCTGGCTGGGCAGGTGGCCTTCCTGCAAAGGCACCTGAGAAGAAGCAGCTTCTTTAACATTCCTGACCTCTCTTCTCCTCTTTTAAAGCAGTGGGATTCACTAGATTATACAAAGGTCATTTTTAGTTCTAGAATGTTGTGATTCATCCTTGATCTTGATCACTATTTCAAAATGTTCTGATTCATATGCAGAAGCAATTTGGACCAATTTATTTGCAAGGAGAATTGGTCACAAAATTCTTTACATCAGGAACATTGACTCAGCTGGAAACATGTTTCTTACAATTTTGCAAAGGATACACAAATGCACATCTAGTAAGATTTGCTTGCATCATTCCTCAAGGAAGCCTGATAACAAAAAAATTAGGTATACTCAGTACTTCCTAGAGTTTGTTCCAGTAGCACTGCAGGATGCAACTTGAGCATTTTTTAGGAGAAAAAAGCCTAATGGCATCAAATAAGGTGGAAAATCTATAATGTACATTAGCTTATCAAGACAGAGTAAAGATGGGGTAAAGCATTGTTTAAACCCCAGTTTTCTCAAAGCCTTTCACTTGTATTAAAACAATTCACCTCATATAACTAGTATTCTGAAGCACTCACTTGTGAAAATGGTGATGCTGTGTTTCTCTTTTATGTCTTCGAGCAAAAACCCTAAAAACCTTTGGCCACAAATGTTGCCTCCAACTTCTCATCCTCCTACTTTGATTGGGCTTTTGGTTTCTCCACTTTAATGAAACAACAATTATTAACATTTTATAGTAAGCTGAAGAGTTCCATACAAGTCAATTCTGGTATAATGTATTTGTTAAAGATGGCCACAAAAGTCTACACACTCTTCTTACACTGTGACTTTGACACTCATCCTTTAGACAGGAAGAGTCTCTATATCCCCCCCCCTTTGAGAATCTGGACAAGTTTATAACTTTAATAGAAATTATACTGTCTTAGAAGTTTCCTTGAGAAAAAAACAAGAAAGAAGGATACATCGTAAAAGGCAACAATACCATTTCCAGCTGGTTTTCTGGGGTTGCTTATTGTAGGAACCTAGCTATATCCTAGAAAAATGCCTCAGCAGCTACTTGTAGAGGTTGTGCTTAACTGTTCTGGCCAACAGCCTCAGCTCTAGCCCGGGTGAAAGACAGTGTGAACACGACACCATTGTAAGGAAGTCTTCTAAATGAGTTCACCCTTTCCTGCTATCAAGTGGAGCCCAGCTTGGGAGTTATCCTGACTGAAATCCTCCTTGTGTAGCAGAGACAGGCTATTCACAGATCTCTTCTATTCGAATTCCTGACCCATAAAATACAACAGCACAATAAAATAGTTTTGGGGGCCATTATGAATAGGATTTTGTTAGAAGCAATTGTAATAAAGCACCAATATTCTTTATTGTTGGTTACAAAGGATTTCTAACCTCCCAGTATCAACTGTACAAATAGCAGTGTTGACACAATTAAAAATTTACAAGACCTAAGTTTACTAATGTGCACAGGTCACACTGGCTACTGAAAACTCTCTGTGTGCATCTCCCAACTGCCCATGGGAGGAGGCAGAATTGATGTTAGGGGAATTGTTAAACACTACAAAGCAGAGTACAACCCACCTCAACCCCTACCCAAAGAACTAGTTTACCAGCATACCACTGGAAATGTGTAGTTTCATTTCCTGATAATATTTTTGCCTTATTGAAAAACAAACAAAAGAATGAGATAGAGACTTGACTTTTTAAATAATTTTTCCTCCCAGGATGTTTTAAGGCATGTTCTAAAGGCTTTCACGAGCCTGACACATGCAGTTATGTTTCCCCCTGCCCTAGTATACTCTGAAAGGGCTGCCCCATCCCTGCAGAGTCCCTGAAACAAGGTTGTAGGCAGAGGTGGAACAAGCCTGAATTTTCTGAGAGGGACTGTATGCCCCCATGACTCCCCAGGAAAGAGATTTTCCTCTCTCTAGTTAAAGCATGTCCATGGAAACTTCTTCAGCTGGCCACAGCTGAACCACCAAAAACACGGCCAGCAGGTTGAGTCCTGCTGCAGCTTCTGATAGTGAGGTGCAACAAGCACCCCACACTCCCTCCCCAGTAGCTGAGGACCACGCAAGGGACTGAGAAGTGAACCAAAGGATGAAGCAGGCTCATAAACTGAGTCTTTCAAAGACCTGGGCAATTGAATTATGAAGTCAGTCTCCCAGTGTGTAAGGGTCGCTTTCTGGTGCTGCTTTAATACATTACATCTTGGTGTATTATTTGCATAGCTATTAAATATCTTTGTTATTAGGATAGGAAATTGGACCACAGAGCTGAGTTCAAGCCCTATGTTAGTCTAACGCAGGGGAACTACTAGAAGTAAAATCAAATTTGTATTCATTTAAACTAGACTTTGAAGCAGAACTGCTGACATGAATTTGCAGTATCTCTCTTCCTCAAACAATCTCTCCAAAAAAATGTATTTATACATAGACAAATTAGCCAAGAGATACTACAAAGATGTTCACTAAGATATTGATTGGGTATATCAACAGGTTACTTATTTAAAATTTAAACTCCATGCAATGAAATATTTTTTTAAAAAGCTTGTTGTAAAGGAGGCAGAGTAATTAAAAATGTTTTCACCACAAAATGTAGATATTTGAGGCGAAAAGTACGTCAATTAGCTTGATTTAATCATTTCACAATGTACCACATATCTTGCAATATCACTTTGCACCCCGTAAATAACTACAATTGTGATTTCTCAATATTCAGTAGAATATAAAAGGAGGAAGCCCTGTATGTGTTTATACAAGAATATCTCTGAAATAGTTCAAGTGAAATGATTGAGGCAAAGCATAACTTGTGTATAGTGTTGTGCATGGGTGAAAAAAGAATATGTTCAGATATATATCTGCACAGAAAATATCTGGGCAGATGCAGAAAAAATTGTTTGTGGGGCAGAGGTAAGTGGAACAAGAATGTGGAACAGAATACAGCTTCATTTTTCATTAAAATTTGTACTATTGAAACTTTTTATAATATATGTTAAGCTTAGAAATCATATCAGTGACTCAATAGTAATTTAATATAGTGTAAGAACTTAATTTGTATTAAGATGCCTGAAATCCTTTTAGATAACTTTCTCCTCTCCTCTTTGTTTGCCCCTGAGAAGATTCCCTTATTATCATCTTTTCTACCTTATCACACTCTGGATGATTCACTCTTACCCCCACGCAGCTCACAGAACATTTTGCTAAAAAAAAAAGTCTTGTTTATCCCTGTACCTCCAACACACAGAACAACACCTGCTGCACAGTGGGGACAAATAAATGATAATGTCGTTAGGCAAGTACTATGAGAAAATTACCCAGAAGGCAAAGGAAGGATGAATTCTTACAAAGGTAATAATGGAAAGCTTTGTTAAGTGAAGACTAAGAGGATTCAGTAAAGCAAGACAGGTGGAAGAGATTTCCAAGCAGAAAAGTAGCAACTGCAAAGGCCCTGGGGTAGAATGTGCCTGATCAAACAATTCTTTTACACTTTACACTTCACACTTCAAATATATACAAATATACACTTGGCACTAGACAGCAATGCAATAAACTTGATCCACTTCATCATTTCTTTCATGTCTACACAGCAACTGTATTACCAAAAGCATATGTTTTAAGGGAACTGGAGCAGGCTAGAGTTGGTAGCCCAAGAAAACCGGAAGGACTAGCCCAAAAAATGTGAGGGTAATTCCTCTGAGAATGGAATTTGTTTATTAACCATTCAGGGCATATTCAGGACAATTGTCCAAGGACCCTGAGGAAGAAAACTCAAGCTCTCTTTTGCAGACATTATTCCAAAAAGGACATGCATTTCACACCTACCTTATGGAGTCAGCTCTCAACCTCACACTGCCTAATTCTCATGTCTGGCTTGAGCTGGCAACCCTCTGGACCAGACGCAATAAGCCTCTCTACCACCTGGTTCTGCACGTCTCTGACTGTGTGCCTCATCTTCTGTAGCCACTGTGATAACCCCTTGTCTCACTTGCCCAGTAAGGCTTCTTCAGAGGACTCATGCTACTTGACTTCTGCATAATGTTTGACACTGTCGCTAACCAGTCCTCTTCCCAAAATCCTCTCTTGTTTTGGATGGCATAACGTGGTTTCTCACCCCTCTCTTTCCGAAAGCCCTCCTTCTTTTGCTGCTCCCTTAAATGGCCATGTTCCCAGTGTCTGTTTTGACTGTTTTTTTTTTCTTCCCCTGGAACTGGCTTCCACTGAGATGCTTCTAACATTCTCTTGATGCTAACTCATATGTGAGCTATTTTCTTTTCTTTTTCTTTTTTTAATTTTAAAGAGAATAATAAAAAAGAACAATAGCAAAATACTAACAACAAAGACAAAAGCAAAACAAAGCAAACAATAGGAATGATACAGGGTTTCAGAACAAAATGATAGGAATTAACAGTGGCTGTTATATTACATATTGTTATCTTCAACAAAGGTGCTCAGATTACCAGATGTAAGAATTCAAGATGGATCAAACCATTAAAGAGAATTAAAAAATAGAAGTAAAGAAACATTAAAAATGATACAGTTTCACTAGACAAGATGGTAGGAATTCACCAGTGGTTGTCCTACTGCATATTGTTGTCTTCAAATTAGTTGTTCGTATTACCAGATATAAGCATGAAAAATTGGTCGAAAAAATGTGAGCTATTTTCACTGTTGCCACTACAACTTATACATAATGTTACCTGCAGAGTATTAAACAGGAAACCAGTAGCATAGAGAAGGAAACAAAGCCATTGTGTGAATACAGAACCTATTCATTCATCCACACCTGGGAAGGCTAGTTGGTGAGTAACTTCATCCCAGAAAGGCACAATTAGAGTAGAATTTTAACTAAGAGCTGGAGTCTGAGTTTTCTCTTTCCGAAGATTTGAATGGAAGAATGTGGTCACCAGTTAGCCTAGGGAAACTCTCACATGCCATATCACATCTGTATGTCCAGAGCCACTCCGACTGTGCCTCTGTCACACCAGAAGAGAGGGAGCTGTGTGGACTGCCCCAAGAGCTCATACCCTGCTACAGTTTTCCTCAAGTAAGCAGTCGAGCCAGAGTACTTAAGAAGAGTATCCAATTT
This sequence comes from Dinomys branickii, assembly GCA_004027595.1. Lineage (NCBI taxonomy): Eukaryota > Metazoa > Chordata > Mammalia > Rodentia > Dinomyidae > Dinomys > Dinomys branickii. The sequence continues at coordinate 83,865 of PVLD010000226.1, forward strand.
GGGGTATTTGGGTAAGAAAGAAGAAAAATTTAAAAATACCAATATCCCATTTGCTACCACCATCTCATCACCTTCCCATGTCTCATGTCAGGACACTCCATGAGTGCATGTATCTGTCTCAACAAGAGTTGTGGCTTACTGCAGATGCTGTATTACTGTCTCCTCTGGGGCCAAGCGCTATGAGCTTGAGACACACTGTCCCCTCAAAGGAGAGCAAAAGGAAGGGGTCAGCTTGGAGGCTGAACTCAGGAATTAAGTGCAAATTGCATCTCAGCTGTTTTTATGGCTATGTGTGTGCTTTAGCAGTTATCTGTTACATTTTACCTCAATTTTCATATCTGAACACCGTGGACAAATAAAGCGTCTAACTCACAAGGGCTTCAGGATTCAATGAGTTAATACATTTCAAGGATGAAGAACGGTGTCTGGCTCAGAGTTAAAAGTCTCAATATCATCCTAATAGAGAGGAGAAAAGCACAAATCTCAACAATTCTGAGCCTACAACTTTCATTGGGCTTCTCCCAATTTCTGCTCATCAGAGCACAAGTCTCTTCTCACTAATTATTTTAACTCTCTTTGGCTATTTTTTTTTTTCTAAGACCTAAGTAGAAGAGAGGAATCAAATGACTATGTGCTAAACTGCTCTGTCTTCCCCAAGGCAAATGTTTCATAAATTAAAACATTCTTTTAGCTGGTTCCTGTTGAGAATACCAGGTTACCTTTTGGATCATGATATAGCTCAGGCTGAATATTTCTCTTAATGCTAAACATTTCTATAACCTTGTAAGGTTGTTTTTGTTGTTGTTTGTTTGTTTGCTGTTTTGGTTTGGTTTTACAAGGGGAAAATTTGTAGAAAAACAGTTCTCATGTAACAGTAGAGACTTCTGCATGCTTTATTGTTTTTATCCCAACTTCAAGCTTAATTAAGTTAAGCCCTAAATATTAAGACACAGTCTTAAAATGTGCATAAATATTCCAAACCAACAACTCAATAAAATCCATATATCTCATTTCCTTGTATTGAAATCTATGCTCACCAAGAAGCTTTCTGATTATAATTTTTCTTACAATAATTTGTCTTTAGGCAGAAAATGTGGTGCAAATTTGATAGTTGCATTTTTTACTATAAATTGATGAATTGGCATGTTGATTGCACATCAATCTTTTGTAAGCTAGGAGTATATACAAAATTAGCCTCTAAGAGACTGATTAATTCTGGGGGCTTTAGCAAGTTAGATTCCCTATTTCTCTAAAACCTCTTGCATGCTGTGTCCACACTCAGGCATAATTTGCTCCTTGAGACTCTGACCATGGGACGTCCTAGGTAGTAGCATCTTAATTTTCCAATTACTGCACAGACTACCATGGTTGCATCTGTTATGGATGAAATATTTGTTTCCCCCACAAAAAAAATTCATGCTGAAATCTTAGTCTTTCATGGTATTTCAATGTGGGGCTCTTGGGTGATAATTAGATCATAAGAATAGATCATGAGTAAGATTAGTCTGTTCTCTCTCCTTCCCCACCCTACTGTCCCTCTCTCTCCCTGCCATATGAGGATGCAATGAGAAATTAACTGTTTGCAGTCTAGAAGGGGACTTTCACCAGAACCCAGCCATCATGTTCTCACCATGATCTAGGACTTTCAGCCTGTAGAATGGCAAGAGATAAGTTTCTATTGTTTATAAGTCATCCAGTTTATGGAATTCTGTTACAGCAGCCCAAAGTAGGAGAATCTTCTGCTGGAAACACTATCTGCCACTATGCCCTGGACTCTACCTGAGTGTACCATGAGCATCTGGCTCAGCCTCTCTAAGGCATAATTCTATCTTGCTCTACAAGCCCACTCTTCTTGCCGCTGCTTACGGGATTTGGAGACCACAGAAAGATTAGGCTGAGAAGTAAAAAAGATCTGCCTCAGATTTCCATATAGGGTCTTTCTCAGGTATAGAGAGTAAGTTGTTAGAAGGGACAAATGGATGCAGAGGAGCCAGTCAAAAGGTTACCATAAGCCATGTAGGTCAGCAGTGACATTGAATGGACATTGGGTGACATTGTAGTAATGCTGGAAATGGAGGGAAGGAGACAACTCAAAAATTACTGGTTCAATGCATCTTCCATTCTTACATGTGGTAATCTGAGCAACTTTGTTGAAGATAATAACTTGTAATATAACAACCACTGTTAATTCCTATCATCTTGTTTTGAAACCCTGTATCATTTTTAATATTCTTGCTTTGTTTTGTTTATGTCTGTGATGTTGGCATTTTGCTATTGTTCCTGTTTTTACTACTCTCTTTAAAATAAAACAATTACTTATGAGGTATGATAACTAGGTATGAAAAGTGGAAGAGATGAAGGCATCAAAGATGATGCCTTGAGTTTTGGTGGATAGTGAAGTCATTTATTCAGAAATCTGAGGGGAAAACAGCAGGTTTGGGAAGGAAGATCATAATTATTGTTCAAGGGATGCTAAATTTGGTCACATCTAAGATATTCAAGTGACAATGTCATGCAGACTTAGGAGTAAAGCTCAGCTGAAGAAATGGACCAAATATACCAATATAGACAAAATCAATATTTTAATGGCACTTGTATTCATGGGAATGCATAGGGAATCACCAAGAAAATGAGTGAATGATGAGAAGGGTGGGGAGATGTTAATACTGTAAGTCAGACAGATCTGTAGGCTCCAGCGAAGGAACCTGAGTGGTAGTACCCAGACAAGTAGGAGGAAACCCGGCAGAGTGATGTCCTGATGCTAAGGAAAGGGGTCCTTGGGGAGGGGGTGTGGCTGAGAGTGGGTGCTACTGCTGAGAAATCGAGCTGACATTTCCCCCATCTTTCTCTTGGGAAAATTTCTTTTTTTTTTTTTTTTTCCGGTACCGGGGATCGAACTCAGGACCTTGCGCTTGCCAGGCAAGCACTTACGCCACTGAGCTATACCCCCAACCCCCCTTGGGAAAAATTCTATGATAGATTTGGAACGTGTTTGGTTAGAAGGCTCTGGGTAAGCACTGTAAACTCCAGTTACATTTAATAAAGAAACTTTGCAAAAGTTATTTATGCAGCATCAAAATAGAGAATTTGGGGCAAAAAGCATAGAACTGTTCCTCCAGGAATGTGTCATTCCAAGGCCAGAATGTTTTCAAGTATCTCCATGTTTGGCATCATGTAAACCAAACGGGCAGATGTTTGGCAGCCATTATTCCTATGAATCATCCTGATATTTGGCATCACGTACAAACCAACCTAAACTTTCCACAGCCTGCTGATCCGCATTTCCACCTTCATAACTTAAAACCAGTGGTTGCACCTTGTTCTTTTCTTTTATGCACTGTTAGTTTCTTACATTGCTTAGAACACCATTTGGGTTGTGAGAATCACAGATAAACTATCACATGTATTCATCCCACTATGAAGCCAAATCCAGATAAATTTTGACACAGTAGCATAAGCCCTTCAAGAGCCCTATATTGGGCTGTGCCTGTTTCCAAGGTGACAAAACCCTGCAGCTAGTTACTATTCCAAAACACACAGCCAGATTTCCATAACTATGATATATTTCATTTTCTATTCAATTTCAGTCCCAGAAGAAGACCCAGAGGTTGTACAGAATTGCCCCATTAGACTTGCCCTTCTGTCAAACATTAATAGGATCATGGAATCATAATGCAGAAGGAGACCTGGGGAACTCATGGAATCACTCTGATCCCTTTCAGCAGGAGATCATTTAACCTAACCCCAAGGATGTAGATGGATGATCACTGTAGTTAAAGGACAGCCCCTTTCCCCTCCTAAAGAGGAGATTCTGTAGTTTCCAACAAACTCCATGTGCTTAGCAACCTCTGCCCTCCGAGTGTCATCATATAACCATCATACTTGGAGATTTTAAGTCTCAGATAGACTGGGAGAAAGTGACCCAATTTACCTAGAGATGAGTCAGATATAATACTTTGGATAATATTCTGGAAAATATTATGAAAAAGTGAAAGTCTCAAAGTACAGCCAGTTCACAGTGTTTTCCAGATTAAATTACTCATGCCTGGAAGAGTCCAGAGGTCACCTGTTGTCTACTTGGGTCATTTCTTAGAGGGTTGTGGGAATTAACTAGCTTCTCAGTGTACCCTTTCTTCATAACTCTTCCAGTAAAAGTCTCATAGGCCAGAACTACAGTTTGAACTGAGTCTTCTATTCTTTGTATTTTGCCTTGTCTGCAATGAACTCTTTAATAAAATTATGAGTCTGTTTTTTAAGAGTCAGCATCTTTGGGAATTTTCCTAGTTTTTTTCAAGTACTAGAAGAGGCATCAGCATGTTCAGAGCCCATGTGCTTAGTCACCCTTTTAGCAACATTTGCAGAGCACCTACTGTGTGCTAGTCTGGGTGTTAAGTGCTAGACGTAGGAGTGCCTATTGTGGTTAAGTCTTACCATGTGACAGGGACCCTGTTAAACAGCCTATGTTCAGTGATAAGCAAGATACTATGGCCTTTATGGAGCTTACTATCTACAGATGGAAAGTGGAAATAATGAAAGAATCGCACAAGCAAATATAAAAATGATGATTTTGTTGAAGTCCTCTGGATACTTAAGATAGGAGGATTTGATCTAGTGAGGGAGGAAATTAATATTTGAAAAGCATTCTAGCGATCAAGTAGGAGTAAACCAGGTGACTACAGGCCAGGAAAACTATTTCAGGGAAAGTAGCAGGCATATGCAAAAGCCATTTGCCCAGAGAGGAAACAAAGAAAGACATCGTCATTGGAAAACAGAAAATGTGGGAAGAATAGGGGACTGTGATGACACATGGCTGGTGGCTGGGTGCAATGCTGGTGTCCACTCTGAGAGCAACAGAGTTGGGGAGGTACGGCCAGGTTTGTCTTCCACCAGGAGCCCCCTACCTCGGGTGTGGTGACTGGCAGTATGAGGAGCAGGAACTGATGCAGGAAGCCATTTGCAAGACTAGTGCAGTCACCAGGCCTGAAGGTGAGGGAAGAAGGGACTCAGATGATGGTAGTGTAACTGAAGAAACGACAAAATTTTAGGGTATATCTAGCAAGCAGGAATGACCAGACCTGGCGATGAAGTGGGAAGTGGTTAAGGAAGGTGTTTCCAAAGGTAAGCGATCTGGCCGCTAGGTCTCTGGCTGCCCTACTAGGACAGATGGTAATAGCGCTCCCTGAAATAAGGGACAGTTCATCACAGGGCAGGTGGGAGCACTGACTGTGAGTTCAATTTTGTCTGTGTTTAACCAGAAGTGCCAGTGAGATATGTCAGGAAAGAGTCCAAGAAGAAAGCAGAGAGACAAGTCCATAGTACAGAGGACATGTCAGAGCTGGATCTGGAGCTGGATCTGGAGCATGCCATGGGGCATTGTTTATGCTCCAGCTGAAATCATGGGCTGGGGGGAGCATGTGAGGCGGGAGAGACATGCTGAGAAGGAATTGTGAAGATCTGGCCATCACAGTGCTCAGAGGAAGTAGCTAGGGAGACACAGCAGGTGCCACCCAAGGGACACATGAAAGCCAAGTGGCTTTGTACCCTGGGAACCATGGAGGACACAATTCCAAGGAGGGAGGGGCCTCGGTGTCTACGGAATTTGCAACCTACCTATAATAGGAAATGGAGACTACAAATGTGGACAACACTCTCACAAAATTTGCTGTGTGGAGCAGCAGCTGATGAAAGTAAACGTAGGGTTTAAAAATTATTTTTCTTTTTCAACATAAAAATGTTGACTGTTTTCAAATAGTGACAGTAGAGACCCCATGGAAAGTTAAAGGTACACAGAGAAGAGGCGCAAGCAACAGTGTAAAGTTTCTGAGAAGGCTGAAGGGCACAGGAGCTTTAGCTAGACAGATGTGATTTTGAAAGTTGTCATTGTGTAGGCTGACAAGGCTAAGTTCTATTAAAACAACAACCACACAACTACAAAAGCAAGCATTATCGTTACTAGCACCAAAGAACTCCAAAGAAGCTGTCAGCTCTCATTGTTACCCTGAAAACAGCCACTAAAGTTAGGATGCTACCTAACGCTCCACCGCTCCACCACCGCTCCACCGCATAGAGTGACTACCTGAGCCTGAGGCTGTTCCACCTACATCCTGCCCATAATTGTATAACCATAACCCAGAGAAAGGCTCTGAACCTCCAGACCCTGGTGGCAAAAAAAATCATCCAGAATCTGGCATGGGGGTGGAAGCTGAAGCAGGAGGATCACACATGCAAGGTTAGCCTGAGCAACTTAGTGAGACTATCTTAGAATAAAAAAATAAAGGGCTGAGGATTTAGCTCAATACAAAAGCTATGAGTTTAATCCCCAGTCCTGAAGAAAAAAACAGCCACCAAGCAAGCTGAATAAACCAACAGGTGGTATGGTAAAAGCTATAATTAAAGATGTGGGGGTTGCAGGGATAACAAAGATCCCTCCACCTGCTTAAGGCTTGTGAAAGATTTTCACACTGCCTTCAAACTGTCTACTTTCTAACTCCTCCACAGAGGTGGCAGCTCCTGGAGGCAAGATTGATGTCCTTTTTAATCTGTGTCCCCAGGGCCTACCCCTGGCCCTGGCTGGAGTAGTTAATGGGTTGGAAGACAGGATCCATCTCAGGGAACAGAAGCGCACTGAAGGAGGAGACAGGAAGACAAGCGCCGAGTGGAGGAATCGCCTGTATCCTGTGAGTTGCTGGCAGCCAGCCAAGTTCTTAGAGCGGTGCTGTGGGACGGTAGCCCTGGAAGCAATAAGTTTGTTCACAGACTTTTGGGTGTCGTTCACTCTGAGAAGCACAAACAGAGGTCTTTTCCAGGTTAAGGAACAGGTAGGGAGACAAATGACTGTAGGAAGGACTGGAGGTGGTGGTCATAAGTTTGCATCTTGTGGATTCCACCTGCATAGCAAGAGCAGGTGGGAAATGAAGACAAGAACAGAGATGGAAAGGAAAAGCCTGAGCCAGATGCCAAAGTCCTCACTGGGCCAGAGGGAAGAACCGGAGCATTTGTAAGATCCACACACTATTAGTGGAAGCAGGACTGCAGAATCTCAGAGAGGTAAGGCGTTTGCCCTCACCTCTGGATCTTGGCTCAACTCAACTCACTCTTCAAAACTCATCACTCATTATTTGTTCAGTGAAACCTTTCCCCAACACTTCCTCCTCTCCTCCACCCCTCCCTCCCAGCCCTGTTCGGGGTATACCACCCCACCCCCTGTCCCAGAATTTCATGTATGTTTCTAAACTGAGTTGCACACACAACTGTCATAATATTAATCACATGGTATTGAGGTTTGGGGCTAACTCTCCTAGATTTCCCATAAATGACAGGGTTTCTTTCTATCCTACTTGGACCGAATTCAGCAGAATATTCAGGTCAGGATAAATTGAGAAGTCAGTGTGTGAGTGCATGCCATGGTACAGAGAGACACCAAGAGCTCTGGGACAGTCAGAGACATAACCTGGTAGAGGTCATGAAAAAAGACTGAGGTTTGGAAGCTGACTGCAGAGCAAAGTGACAATACCCAATGTTTCCCACAGACAATGGAACTAAGGCACAGAGCATTGCCCTAGCCCACAGACCCAGTAAATAATAAAGAGAGGATTTAAACTTGGCCAGTCGAACTGGTGTTGGAGTCTCCAGTCCTACCCTTGTAAATTCTTGCCTCCTCTGTGAGATGGCTTCAACAGCAATGTAGTAGGCTAGGCTGAATTGTATCCTTCAAATTCCATGTTTTAATCCCAGCGCTGAGTACATGAATGTGGCTATATCTGGAGATAGGGCCTTTAAAGAAGTCATTAACTTAAAATGGGGCCATTCTAATGGCCCAAGCCCAACCTGGACGGAGTCTAGAAGAGGATTCTGGACACAGCAAGAGACCCTAAAGAGGCACATACTGAGGAAAGATCTCATGAGGACACAGGCAGAGGGTGGCCACCCACAAGCCCAAGTGACAAGCCTCAGAACAAACCAACCCACTCAGCATCTTGCTCTTAAATCTCTGGCCTCCACAACTGGTACCCAGTAAATGTCCACTGTTGAAGCCACCCAGGCTATAGCGTTTTTCTACGAGAGCCCTAGCAGAGTGCAGGTGGCAGTGGAGGTGTGGACGGCCCGGTCCCAAAGGATTAATCTGAGAAGAGAAAAGGACCGATGCTTTCCAAGCCAACGTCCTTAGTATCACAGTAAATAGGTGAATTGGGCACAATTCCCAGGAGGCACATCTGTCCTGCAAGTGCCCAGAGGTCAGTGCCCCCGGTCTAACATTTCCTCCACATTCTTAGATTTCCACAGTACTTTTCCAGAAGTCTCATTTTACACCCATCAGCCTGCCAGTGGGGGGATCACGGTGGGCATGTAGGCAGGTGTCTGGCTTAGACCCCAGATATCATCCCACTCATAAACTTCAGGCCAAGCGACCCCGTCAACCGCAGGCTGGGGCGGCTCTAGGGCAGGGCCGCTGTCTCCACCCTTCCTCATCTAAGCAGAGTCATTTCTATTTTAGCGGGATTATTTTCCAGCTCCAGTTTGTCTTCCATTTCATGGATCCCTCTGCCATCTGGCCCCCTTATGCTTGCATGTAGGGCTAGTGGCTTTCTTTGTCTAAGTAGATTTGTCAATAGTTTATAATTTTTCTTGTCATGATCATAATATTTATTCTTCAGACAAACTGTTCTGGAGCCTTGGAAGAAAGTGATTTTTTCCATGTTTCTCTAGCATAAAATTTTTGTTTCTAGGGAATGTGATTTTTTAAAAGTAAAAATAATTAATTAAAATTAACAAACAAAACTTTCCAAACCAACATTCTCCAGTTCTATCTGTGCTGGTAATACACATTTTATTTACAAGACTGTATTAGATCAAGCTGACCTCTTTCTAAAGCACATAGCACAGCTTCATGGGATGGAAGTGAGCTAATCTTCCTTCCAACTTGAAACCCAAATACAAGCAAATCCTGTGTCTGGAGATTTTTATTCCTACCCACTTTCAGGCTTTGGATTTAAAGTTCTTATATGAAAGCTTCTTATGCCCTGTTGTTTACAACTTTGGTCCCCTCCCATTTGCTTTGGGCCTTCTTGATTACTAATCTATCTTTCACCAGCAAAGTGAATGCATGCTCCTTTTTATCCATCAGATCGTTCTGAGCTTTTTCCTCCATAAAGGACTTTGATATTCCAGCCTTACTCTGCTGGCTAAGGGCACCATGTACCTGTTAGATGCATGCTGGGGCTTTCAGCTGCCATTCTAAGGAAGGCTTAGCTTGGTGGAAAAACTAGCCAGGCTGCTGGTGCCATGAAATCTGAAAAATACCTTGTCTTGAACTCCCAAAGCTCCACTAGGCTGAGAGTTGGTTTCAGCTGCTCCTCACTATATCGCTGGCACCAGCCTGAGACACTGAGTTTCTAATAAATAGGTGGGTAAAAGAACTTGTTTTCTACGACACCAACCTAAGCAATAAGACGAATAGTGTCAGAAATGAGTGGTAAAGGTGAAATGCAACATGATACTCAGAACTTTCTGAGGAAAGGTAGTAAAAGAATCAGCAATACCTTACATTGATAGGCTTCACTGTCTCTAAAGGGCTTCAATGTCCTATAAGATTCAAAGCAACAACACCATTAAAAGGACAATGGAATCCTGAGTAGATTTTTATGAGAATTAAAGAGATCATGTATATGAAATCCCTAGCACGATGCCAGACATTGAAACAACCAGGACATGACCTTTCAGGTCAGAAGTTCGGGTTCATGTTTGCTGGCCAGCCACACTAGCCGTACTTCAGTGTTTCTCTGATGCTGCCCTTGGGCTCAGATGGGAGGATCTGAGTACCTAAGGCAGACTAGAGGCACCCTCACTCCACCTTACCGGGCAGTGGAAAAGGGTAGTGCACCCCCATGGCTAGAGGGAATGGTCTTAAAGAACTTGAAAATAGAGTCTGGGAGCCATATAATGTTGTGGGCTAAGCACCCTGTGCTGGCTGACACGAGGTTCTTGTGCCGGTTGCCCACCCACTAGTCTTATATTAAATGTGAGGCGACTGAGACCTGGCACTACAGCAGGAGCCCGTCATAACCTGACACAGTGACCCTACTCAAGCTTCTTTCCCAGATAAGGAACGTATCACCAGGCTGCCACCTGATGGCTGTGCCAGCAGTGAGTGAGAACACTTGTGTCTCCTGTGCATGAGGGAAATCTACCTCAGCCCACCAACTTAAGATGTGGCCCAGAAGTTTGGTTCTGTCTGACCTTTTGCTGGACTTGGAGAGAGGCTGAAATCATCTCATTTCTCAAAGCCCTCTTTCCCTGGCCTTTTTCTTAGTGCCATGTCTGTAAATATACAACCTGGCTGGGATGGCACAGTCTCCATCCATATTGTGTGGACATCCTGCTCCCCTCCTGTGGGTGACCTGGGCAAGGTGCTTGAACTCAACGAGGTTTAGGTGTCTTGACTATAAACTGAAAAATAAACCTACTTCACAGAGCTTTAAGAAGGACCAATGAGGTGCATGTTTAAAACATTCCCCACACAGCAAAAGGCTATGAAATCACCCAGCTTTCCCTCCCTCCAATTCCATCTACATGTTCAGTGCCTGGTGCTGCCCTCTCGTGCTGGTCTCTCCAGTCAGCACCCACAGCACCCACCTGACTGCACGCGCACTGACTCCACGCACATGGACTGCTCCAGTAGCCAGCAAAGCACACGAATCCCTAATCTCATGGCGGGAAAAGCAGGTAATCAGTACATATTGTAAATCTGTCCTCTGCCAAGTGCTGCTGGGGTGATAAGAAGCCGTGGAGCGGGGTACTGGGAGGGAGGGCCAGCTGGGAAGGCCTCTCTGATGCAGGATCATTTGAACAGAGTCCTGAAGGAAATGCAGAGTCTCACAGAAAATCTGGGAGAAAGTCTTCCGGGGAGAAGAGGCAAAAGAAGGTTTGAATATCCCTTTCTGAAGAGCTTTCCCTGACACACCCCAACCTAAATTCTGTTCTCTTTTTCTTTTTTAGGACACACTGTTCCTTTCCTTCATGGTGAATCTTTTCTTTCTCTTTCTCCCTCTCTCTGTCTCTCTCTCTCTCTCTCTCACACACACACACACGCACACACACACACACTGACTTGTTTAATTAGTGTCCCTACACAGATTATAAGCTCCACCAGGCCAAGGATCTTATTTTACCTCAGTTATGTGTCCCAAGTTCACCCTCTCGTTTGGCAAATAGTTACTGAATGAACTGATAACTTAAAAATGATTACTGATGATACCATGCAGAGTAACACCCACAGGGTTCTTGGCCCATCTGAGAATTTTCTTTTAGGAATCAGCATGTGAGGGAAAGCCTCCCTTGAAGAGCTGCTCTCTTCTGCCTGCTAGAGAACCTCATGAGTATAATGTGTCCACTGCTGCTTTGGGTGTGAGGAGTTTCAGGGTCAGTAAGGCCTACTCAGATTTGGAGTTGACACATTTGCCTGTGTTTTTTCCTAATGATGAGATTGCTTTTCTGTTTTGCTTTTTTTGACTGAATTTCTCTTTCGTGTAATTTATTGGAAGTAAAACTCAGAAAGAGGTGATATTTAGGTAGGTAAATAGGAAGAGCAGGAAGGGAGAAGAGAGGAAAGAAACCGTAACTTTCAACTACTCCTCACCGCCTCACTTGTCACCCAGACTGACCGCTGCTTTGTAGGCTGAGAGAGGGAACACAGCCAGCTCCACTTTACACATAGTGACAGTTGCCCAGGACTAGCGCTGGGTGTGTTTCAGGACCATGGTAAGTACTTCGCAGGCATGATGCCAGGCAATCCACAGCAGAGACACAGGCAGGCAGCCACAGCCCTGTCTTACATATGAGGCAATTCAGACTCAGACAGGTCAAAATACCTTGCCTTGAAAGGTGAGAGTAGAAATGAGTGCCCTAGGATGGCCAGCACAGGGCAGCCGGAAATAAATCCAGATCCGCTCCTGCTCCCCTCCCACCAACTTGCCCCCACCTCACTCTAAAATCAAGTGCCCCCTCCACCACGGCTCACTAACTCAGAGAGGTACAGTAGGGTGCTCTACATCATCTCCCGTCACGCCCGCACACCCAGGCTTCACCTTATTTTTAAAGGGCATACAAAACAAAAGAATGCATGACGCTATTGTGAGCTGGAAAGTTGGGCGGTGAGAAGACACCCAGCCCCGCGCTGAGTAAAGTGGTAATGGATTCAGCGTGGGCAATTCTGAGGAAACCAAAAGAAAACACCCAGGTGTTCAAACTGAACCCCAAAAAGGAAACGTCCCTCCCTCTCTCCCCTGTGGTATTTTTCCCGAGGTAGAGCTTCCAAAGCCTGGGGCAATCCCTAGGACTCCAGATTCCCCCCGAGGGTACCCAGCCTAGACGCTTGGCTTTCCTGCTCTCGCGTGCACGCAGCAACACACACACACACACACTGCACAAGGACACAAACCACAGACGCACAAGCGCTTGGCACACACACAGACAAGTGCTCCCGTAAATACACACCACACCCACATCACACCACATACACAGATACATACACAGAAACATCTCCCCACTCGCGCACACAAGCAAGTGAAGTATAAGGGTTCACATACGCCCGTGCACACGCGCACACCCTCGTTCACACGCACACATCCTCCAGCACACATTGTCCCCCTTTAGCACACTCAGCGCACGCACAGAGATCCTCGTGCACACCGCGCGCACCGCCTCCGCGCACAGCCGTGCGCACACGCGCGCACACACGCGCACACGCTCGTGCCGGCGTGCGAGGAGGAACGGGGCGGGGGCGGCGGCCGGTGCGGGCCGGGCGCGGCCGGGAGAGGGCGCGGCGACAGGCGGCTGCCTGCGCCCGAGTTACTCGCCGGAGCCCGGGCGGCGAGAGGTTCCGAGGCGGCCCGCCGGCTGGAGCCGGGCAGGGCTGGGCTGCGCTGGGCTACGCCGGGCTGGGCGGCCGGAGGAGCGCGGCCGGGACGCGCGCCATGGACCCGAAGGCGGGCGGCGGCGAGGAGGAGGAGGACTGCGTGGACTCGGGCGCCGAAACCGGAGGGTGAGCCGCGCCGCCAGGCCGGGCGGGCGGGGGCGGGGCGCTCTGCGGCTTCGCGGCGCCTCCAGGGCACCCTCCGCACGCCCGCGGCGGAGCCCGGGCACCAAGATGCCCTCGCTCTGACCCCGGGGCCGCTCGCCCCGGCCGGCCCGGGGCACAGCCGCGTGCTCTGGGCGCCGCGCGCAGGGCGGGCCGCGCGGGGAGCGAGGTCGAGGCTCGGGGTAACCCGGGCCCCTCGCCCTCAGGCGTCGCGTGAGCCCGGGCCGGGGCTGGCCCCTTGTCACCCTCTTAGAAGCCAGAGAGGCTCCTGCGCGCGTCTCCCCTCCGTGGGACTTTGCCCCCGTCGCTCCCGTCCCCGCGGGGGCCAGCCCTGGAGTCGGAGAGCGAGAAGACGGGTGGGACTCGTGGCACCAAAAGTCTCGTAGAACTCTCAGAGCGTGGCTCTGCTCACTTTATGCTGCGCTGTGGGGCTTTATTCTGGGGACTTCGCCAGCCCCGCGGAACTGCTGCCTCTCGGCGCACCTGTTCCGGCTGGGACCTGGGACTTGGGCGCCCTGAGGGTGCAGAGGCACTGCCCTCAGGCCCTGCCTGTTTACAAAAATGTCCTATTCGCTTCAGCGGACTCAAACAATGTAGCTGAGATCTCTGGAGACTGATTAGCCCTCTCCAACAACAGTTTTCCTGAGCAGAAACAAAAGAACTTGTGTCTTTTCGGAGATGAACGTTCTTGTGAACGCTTTCACCCAGACGCTATCGCTAGAGGGTTTTGCTGTGCCGAGTCAGCACGTCCAGGATGCGGGCGCTGGCCCCGGAGGAAAGGGTGTCTTTTCCTATCTGGAGTGACCCTGCAGGAGGGCAGGAGCTGGCCGTGCTACAGAAAGACTCATTCCTGGAAGAGGGAGGTTCAAGCTAAACTCAAGGTTTGGTGACCTGTGCCAGCAGGAAGAGTCCGGGGCCAGAATGGCCGCAGGGTTCCGACCCGACCGCCGAAACGCCCCACTCACAGCCAGCCCTTCCTGCCTCCAAGCCCTCCCCTTCTGGCAGCCTCCTGCATCACCCCTGCCCCAAACCTGGGTCTTTACATTTACCCTTCCGTGGGATCTCCCTGTTACCCAGCTTTGGGACCTGGGCTACTGGCTGGGTAAGCTGAGTCCAAACACTGGACTCCCTTGCCTGTTCCGATACTTTGCAGTGTGGCGTTTATCACCTTTATTTATTTATTTTGCTCGGGAGGGCTTGTGCATGCGAGGCAAGTGCTGTCACTGAGCTACACCCCCAGCATTTATCGACTTTACTTGAAGACTGTTAGTTTTTTCCCCCCTGCCTCTGTTTAGCTCCATCATGGACAAAAGAAGTAAGCAAAGTTACCCAGCTCCTCCATAGCTGGGATCATAAGATGTTCACTATCCCGTTCAATTTCGATTTGCAGAACTCACCTAAAACAGATTTTTTTTCAAGGACTCTTTCTAGGAGACAGAAAGGAAGCTCTGACCCAGGGGGACGTTCCGTCAGGAACCCAGAGTCAGCATGACAGCTGCCAGGGGTCCTGGGACGGGCTCACCGAGCGTGCTGACTCCAGAGCTTCTGTTCGCTGCCTCTATCACTACAATGTGTGGCAGTAACAGGACCACATTGTTTAAAGAAGTCTTATTCTATCACTAGCATCCTTAAACTAAAGTAAAGGTAAAGTGACATGCATTTAAATAAAATAGTTTCAATACATGCTCGTTCATCTTGTATTTGTCCTACATTCATATGGTCCTGGAATTGTACTTTAGTTATCAAAAAAGCCATTCAAGGTTTCCTCACTCTTCTGGAGCTTGCCCCACCCGCGCTCATCTCCAGCTTTTAGATGGCAGCCGGTGGGCACTGAGTACAAAGCGCATACAAAGCACTGGATAGTAGTGTGTTATAATTATTGTTCTCAGAGCAAAAATCTGATCATCTCTCAGCTTTCCAAACTTTTATGGTTCTGTCACCTGTAAGGTACAGGAGTTTCACATGGCTGTAAGCCCTGGAATTATGGAGTCCCTCCTTTTCTCTCTGGTTCCTTTTCTGCGCATTCCTTCTCTTCACCCTGCAGCTGGCCACATCCAGCGGGTTTTCCCGCTGCTTTGCCTCTCTCAGCCGGCCCTCTCTGCCAGCTCTGCCCTTTCTGCTTTCATGGCTGTCCAGTATGTGAAACTCTTACCCTTTCAAGAACAAGCTCAAGTGACACACGCACTAAGGTAATGATCCTTAATTTGGGGTCTGTAAATTGTGTCAAGTCGTATGCAAAGTAATGCACTTTGTGAATTTTTATGAGAACAGAACTTTCACCTGCTTCACAAAGTAGCCCATGACCTGTTCCAAACCAAGTCTGGGCAGAGTATGAGATGTTTCGTTTGCAGTATGTGCCATGAGTCTTAGAGACAGCTCAGTAAAGAGGGCTGCAGCTTTCAAGCTCAGTGTGGAGGTCTGCATGACGACATCACCTTCAGGAGCTGTCTACCTAAAACATGGCTTTGGAAGCCCGGGAGAGATTTAAGTCAACTAAAGGTAACTTCGCCTTTACCTGGCGCCACCTACTACCCTAAGCCTCTCTGTGTTCCATGGGCTCCCTGACTCCCTCAGCTACTCCAAGTGGCAGGATAGTCTTCAAACCCACCCTCGAGAAGCCACAGCATTTACATGTCAGGTCAAAGAGCAGAGCTGATGAAGGGCCCTGAGAAGAGTCTACGTGGAACAGAAGGAGGAGAATGTGATACCCTAAGGTTAAGGGAAGTTTGATATTTGGAGAAAGGAGAAATCAGTGGTATTACAGGGAAACAGATGAGGAATATGAAGTGTCCTTTGTTATTAACGGAGACAGTGAAGTGAATATTTCACAGATGGCGGCAGAGGCAGAAGCCGAATTAGGGTGACTCCAAAGGGCATAGAAGATGAGGCAGAGGTGACAGCAAGAGCCATTTGTTTAGAACAAGAGAAGGGCACAGAGAGGCCAAAGCCAGAAGGGAGGGTGTCCTTAACATGTGGGCTAGTGGGACAGTCACTGCTGAGAGAAAGGACTGTGGAAGGGGCGAGGATAAAGATGGAGGAGAAAAGGCGATCGGGCAGCATGTCAGCTTTCTGAACAGGCGGGGGCAGGTGGACTCCGCCCACGTGTGGATGGATGGGCCTGGGTGGGGGCGTGGCTGTCTTACCAGAGAGAGCAAAGGAGATGGGGTTGTTCGCGGGTGTGAGTGCAGCCTCTGCCCGGAGAAGGGAGACAGTGTGTGTGAGAGCCAGCAGAGATGAACGATTATATATCTACAGAGGCGGGGGTCCAATCGCTGCCTCTTCCTGCTCAACGCCCAAGGGGCTTGGGGCGGCCGAGAGCCGGGCGTGGTTGGGACCCTTACAGAGTCAGGGAGGAGGGGTTGTTGGTAGATGGCTGTGAACAAAGCAGAGGGTCAAAGGATTTTAGGGTAATACGTAAACTGGTTATTATCTACCACATATGGGTCCCACTGGCGGTGAGCAGGCTGTGCTGATCACTTGAATGCTGCCTGCATTCAAATTCTGGCTCCTCTACGTAGGAATTGTGGAACTGTGAGCTGGTTAGTCTTTCTTTGTCCTCAGCTTTCTTCTCTGTACAATAGGACCAATGGCAACAGCACCATCATAGGTTGTTGTGAGGATTAAATGCATGTGCATTCAAGGCCCTAGAATAGTACCTGGCATAAGTCAACCGCAGTCCATCCTATTGCTCATCATGCCATTATTATTGTTTCAAAGAACACTCCAAATGATGTTTTATGTAATAAAAAATAGTGACTGCAGGTCCTGTATGTTCTTTACACTTATCATAGTAGATGTTCACATGATTTAAGCAATTTGATCATTATCCAGGACGCCCTATATGCCATAGGGCGCATATCAGTGTATTATTACGTTACAGGTGGGGAAATGGAGAGCGAGAGGCCACATGGCTCATTAGTGGCCTCAGTAGAATCCCGGGTCTCCAGTGTGTTTCCCACCTAGTGACTCGGACTTGTAAGAAGCCCTTTGATCTCTATTAATTAATTTTCATTTTCTGATCATTTTCTTTTGCTTGAAGTGCTGCCTTTGCCCTCTGACCTGCCTAATATGTGCCAGGACTGAAAGCAAACAAGTATTCTTCTTGACAATTGGTGTCATTTTGAAGCTCCCATTTCCCCAAACCCTCTTGAATGCAGGCCTTGTGCTTCTGTGTGCTTTCCATTAAAAGAAATCGGCAAGTCAGCCGTGGATAGGGGTGAACTAGCTTCAGAAACAGAACCTCTTAATAGAAAGTCAGGTGGGCCCTTGTAAATCCAAGTAAAAGCCAATGGCTTTGTAGTGACTGTTGCGTTAATAATGTCTCCATTATTTGACCTCTAAATCACTCTTTTACATGTGATTGTACCTGATGGGTTATTTTCATTAAATTGTTCAGCCTGGCATTAATGGATTTCCACTTCTGTGTCAGCTGTCCCTGAGCTTCTGATCCACGCCAGGGTTACACCATGCCCTGTGTCTTTGGGTGATCGCCAACTGACACCTCGCTGTGGCTTAAGTGATTTAATAAATGTATGGCTTGAGGGTTTAAACAGGTAGATGAGAGAAAATATGTGTGATAAATTTAAAAATGGAACAGATTTTTAAAAATAGAAAATCTTGCATAGGAGACAAGACTGTCTATAATGCTGTACTAACTTCATGTTCAAGTGTAGCTAGTTAACTCAAGTTACCACAGCATGTTATTAATTCAGTGTACTGAAAGTTAACATGAAGTCTTTGATACACCAAGCTGGTGTTTTGCAGAAACATCAAGACCACTTTTACAGAAATGCCAAGATCAAATTCTTACATTATAGTTTTCCTGGAAAAGATAGTTTCAAAAGGTACTCATTTGATAAAACTACTGTATATATAAATTAGCAAGTAGTCAACTAACAGTGCTAAGCTATCTTAAGTACAGAATGCCTTTATATATAACCTCTACATATAATTAAAATACAGCCAAGGGACCACTTTATAACTTTTTTCTATTGACACAGATACTAAATAATTACAGTACTTGGAAATGTATTTTTATGTGTGTCAAATGTATGAGAATATACAATTTTTATATTGTTCTGCTCCTATATGTCATACGTTCAAAAATTTTGCATCCTAAAATTCATGGATTCATCTTTAACGCTTCCGCTTTGAATGTCATATACAGAGTCCACTGGATAAATTCTTATAATGTGAGACCAGTAAATCTCCAAGCTGAGTACCCACTGCCATTCCTTCTCAAAGGAAATCGGGCTGCAAAAACTTCCCCAGAAACCTCTGGCCATGTGTCTGGTTGTGTTCTGAGGTTATTTTAATCTACTCATGCATAAAATCTTCTCAGGTTTTACAGTGTTTCTTTCACTGGCAATATTTCCAGGAAATAATCTGCTGGGATTATTTGAGGTATATTTTTAAAAACTATAAAACAATGTTCAGACCTAAATTCAGTCTATATTCCCACTCAAGATAATTTTTTAAGAACAAGAAAATAAATGTAAAGTTATATTTGTAAATACCATTGCCTTGTGCTTTGTAAGAGTGAACAATCAGGAACAATCATAAGCTAACGAAAGGGAAATGGCTGCATAAATTCTACCTAAAGTGATACTAAGGAGCCATGGAGCAGCATGTTGATGTTAACGGAAAAGAGCAGTTCAAAACTGAATCTCCCTCATTATGGCAACTGTGCACAAATTACGTAAAGTCAGGACCAGAGTCAGGAAAGTGAGGCAGGTTTTCAGGTGGCTTCTTTCTGTTTGACTTCTCCTTCCCCAGTGGACAGGGAGGGAAATTGAGCTGCAGAGCAGGGCAGACTACCCATCGTATAGAGAGGGGTTTGTGTTTCAAGTAGTAAGCGTGAATCTCATCCAGAGAGAGACATGATCAGATTTGTGCTTTGCAAAAATTGGCTACTGTCTGGAGAAGGAATTGGAGCAGAGGCAAGGGCCAGTTAACAGACCTAACCCAGGCAAGGCCTTTGGTTCCAAAGGATTTGGGGGAATTCATGGAGAGCCATTGTTGTCCTAGCACCTGTCCCAAAATACTACCACTGTACTTTAAGATCCTGAACTGTGTTCCCAGTGTAAATTTAATTCTACATACATATCCATCTGTATGCAGATCTTTAAAATGCCTGCATATGCGAATCCCATCTGCTTCAGGAGTAGTTGGAAAAATCTAGCTGAACAGGCTGACACATTTTTTAATATAAGGGAAATAGTACTATTACATATTCTTATTATAAGTTGTATTTGGATAGTCGTGCAATCTTTTAAAAGTCTGGGCATTTTAAGATGATCATTTTGTAGTGGAATCATTTACTGTTGCATCTACCACTTGAGTCTTCCAGCAATGCTTGCTGAGCATTCAGTGCATTTTTATATGGTTACATTTCTAAGTATTATCCTAAAGCTTATTTATGGCCTGCTTGGTTCCAGAAAACATTTATTGTGTCAGTACTGGGGCTGCAAGTCTGAGTTTTAAAATCGTGCTACTTCTCGCTCTCCCTTCCCTTAGGTAAATGTCACCAGGCGCTGACCCAGGCACCCTGCTTTCTAACTCTTTCCCTGCTCCCCACCCTGCGGAGCGCAAGCCCTTACCATCCTGCGCCTCATGGCCTCCTTACAAATAGTATCACTCTCATTTTCAAATGAGTAAACTAAAACATGATTTAGATATATGTAAATGCAGTTTTTAAAGTATGAAGGGCTATGCAAATGTTAGTTGTTATTTTTTCCAGTTTTAAAATTCAATGATTCTTTGGCTACTAAAATACTTCATCTGAAAAAGAGAAAAACACATGTTGTTTTTCTTGCATTTGGTTCTTCTACCAATAAATCATTTGGGCTGAGCCATTGCACTATCTTAACCAGTGAGCTATGCTTCTTACGAATTTCTTTAAAGTTTTATAAATTTTTTTTAATGTGGTAAGAAGCTCAGTGGAGTGAAAATTGGATGAATCAAGGAAGGCAACATGAGACTAAGAAAATAAAAGGAGTATATATCTATAAAATTAAATATAATTAAGCAGTTTATTTGCATAACTACATCCCCTCACCAGCAGGCAGAATAAATCTTTACATGCCCAAGTGATTAATTTCCTACTGAGAATTACTTTGAGACATTGGTAAGGAAGAAAATAAATAGCTTTTACACTGAATTTGTTGCCAGAGAAAGAAATCTTAGCAGCCCTGCAAGTAGGGCAGAAACTCATCAGAGATTAGCAAGGCAGGTCTTTGGCCAGAGGCCCACTCTTGTAGCTCAGTGCCTCCACTGGTGTTGCAGCCTAAAATCTTAATGGGCTCTTTCACTGGTGACCTAACCCTGTCCTTCCCACCCCATATCACAGCCCACATCCTGTGCTCTGATATTCAGCCAGTTTCTTCTCAATGGAACTGAGATCTGTTAAAATAGCACTATGCTTTGGGCAACCTGCTGGCCACCCATACCTAAAATGTGCATCCCTTGGTGGTCCCCGGTTCTCTCGGTCCCCTCTGACAATGTTGTGCTAACTCAACAAAGAGACATTCACTCATGAGTTGTGTGAACATTTGAAGGGTGCTCCTTTGTGGTGGTTCTACCTTTTGAGAGTCACGGATCTGTTAAAAACTTTGGGTCTTTCTTCCAGAAAAATAAACAAGCACTTGAAAATTTGCCAGCAGACTTAGAAGTCATCTTAATTTCGTTAGGAAGACTCACAGAGACCATGTGAAAGACCCTAAATTCTGAAATGCCTTTAAAAGTTTTCTTTCAAATTCAGGCATAACTTCTGTTTGCACTATGGTTTTTAATTGGTGACATTTACTTTATCAGTTAAATGCTACTCAACAGTGATTTTTCAACTTCTAGCTTGAGTAAATCATTTGAATAAAGGAAAATGCTATACAGTCTTGCTAATACTGAGGTCTTGTGTTTCAGGTCCGACTACAGCCACCTGTCATCTACCAGCAGTAAGTATCTTTTAAATGTACTTCAACTTCTTGTTGTAGTAGTCTCCCTGGGGGGCCAGTACCATGGAGGCAATCTATGTAATGCACACTTTAGTAGTATGCACACAGGAATCACCAGAGGAATCCTTGCAAGGAAGACAACACAGGAACCTCTTAACTCTGAGCCTGTTTTCCTGGAGAGTTTGATTGGACGTGGATTTCAGCACAAGATATGCTAGTCCTTTCCTGCAGAAATTTAACCTGAGGGATGTACCCCAGGCTTTATCAGCTGCTTATAGAAACTTGTAGGAATACATTCTCCATGGAAGTTGATTAACGCGTTGAGTATCTCTGTAATTATCGCTAGTAGAAAGCTCAAAGCACAGCCTCTTGTTCTATGATACAGCTCCAACACATCTTGAGAAGAAAAAGTTCTTCCGTTGTATTTCTGCCTCTGCAGGCAGATATCACCCCCTCCCATTATAGAGAACACACCATCTCTGACAAAAGTCCTGCTAAATGTGCTACAAACCCCAACATAGATTACAAGGCAATTTAGCTATCATTTCTCCACTTGAATGTAGCTAGAAGGAACATAGACATTTTTATTAGTATATTTTTCTGTGTTTGTAATTCCTGGCTTATAGATGATCATTATATGTGGTAAAAAGTGATAGACAGTATAAACATGTTGGGAATGTGTTTATAAAGACACTTTGAACATAAAAAGGTACTTACATGTAATACTAAAATACAAGTAAGTATATTCATGAGACATGATGCCTTTTGTCTAGAAAGAATTTATCATGATTAAAATCACTACATCAAAGTCATTCAGACTGATTGACATTTATTTTTAAATAACCAAAAATAATCATCTTACAATAAGAGTCCTGATTTTTTTAATCCATAAATACTGAATTGTTTTATTTTATCTCATCATCCTGTTAAACTCTCAATTCTAAATGGTTCCCAAATGGAGAGACACTTAATTGGATTATTCTATTTATTGGTGTACTGCTTTGGTTTCCCCTTGCAATAAAGGGCTGCAGGGAAATATCTGGAATTGTAATTTAGTGTCAAATTATATTTAGTTATTAGTATAACTGCAGTGAGCAATTTCTGATCATTTCAGCCAACAGAGACCCAGCGTTGCCCCTTAGTTATTAAGATCCATTAGTAATCATGAGAATAATGCTCCAGTGACTTGGGCTTATTCCCTGAAGCTCTTGCATTCCTCAACCCAGAGACAGCCTCTTGAACTCTGGGCCTCTCTGTGCCGCCATTTTCATTCCACTGTTTGGCCCAAAGGCTACATTTCTTTAAGAATGATTTTTGTAAAAGACTCGCCTGAAGCTTTGCTTAATTTGTAGCTCTCAAATCAGTCCTCTGGGTCACAACAAAACACCTCTCTAGAAAGCAAAACTGGTCATTTAGTTTGGGATGTTTTCCTCTCCCTTATTTTAATTGCGGTCTCTGAGTTGGAATTTCTCTTAGTGCAGTTGGGATCAATGCCCTGCTGTTGCTCTTTCTTTTCACTTTAAATATTTGGTAGTTGTGTTACTGCCTCATTCTTTCGCGATGCTTCTTGGAGAGAGAGAGAGAGAGAAAGAGAGAGGGGGAGGGAGAGAGTATATTTCAGTTAGGAAATGTGTTTGACTATAAATAATAAAGAAAAACACTGATTAAACGAGTAAGATTTTATTTTTCTCCATCATTAAAAAAAAGCTCAGAAGAAGCTCCCTGTAGATGTCTGATATAGAAGCTCCTCCTGTCACCTCAACTTTGGCTTCCATCTTCAGAGTTACCTCAGAGTTATAATATGGCTGCCTCTACAGCAGCCATCACCTCCTTATTCTCAGCTGGAAGGAAGCAAAAGGAAGGTCAGAGAACACCTACAAGCTGGGACATCCCCATTTTTTAAGGAGTTTTTCCAGTAATTACTCTTTTCCCTTGGCCAGATCTTGTCACATGTTTATCCCTAGTTATAAGGAGGTCTGGACAATGTTGTTTTCTTTAACTACATTGGTACCACCAGTCCACTTCCATTAGGAAGAAAGGGGCTGGCCTTCCTCTGCTCCCAGCCAGGAGCAGGAGTGCTGGCCCTACCCACAGCAGGAGAAAGCTGCCTTGAGAGATCAGGGGAAGATAACCGAGTGAACTTCCTGTAAAGAAAAAAATCCTGGGTAGCAATAGCAAGTCTTAAATCTGTCTTTAAAGCGTAGATTTGACTGTGCCACTATGAGAAAAAGTATTTTCTGCCAAGAGCGATGACACTGCTTGTGATCCCAGCTACTCGGAAAGCTGAGGCACAAGGATCGTAAATTTGAGTACAGGCAACTGAGTGACACTTTGACTCAAAAAAATAAAATGAAATGTACTGGGGGTTGAGGTAGCTGAATGTGAGGCCCTGGGTTCCATTCTCAGTCCTACCGAGAAAGAGAGGGAGACAGAGAGGGGAAAGGGAGGGGGATCGAGAAGAAAGGAAAAGAGAAGAAAATGTATTTTCCAAACGGAATGTTAAAATAATACTGTCCCACCCACCAGATGACCATACTGGGTTGGCTGAGCAGAGAGAAAGTTGACAAGTTGTTATTCGCGCTAAGGGATCCATTCCAGGGCCGCTCCCCCTCAGAGGGACTAGGGGTGCTGCCCTCTGTGCCTCTGTGTGACCACAGTGCTGAGCGCTGCCAGACACTACAGGGACCCGGACCCCCTGCCTCACTGTCATTCCACAGGCCCTGCCAGCCTGCCTCAGTGGCTGAGTGATTCCTGCCTCCTGTGTGGGATCTGAATGTGGATGCTTTTCAGTCTCTATCAGAAAATGGATCTCCCTCCATCTGCAAGCGGTTCTCTCACAGTGGCTCCCTGCTGCTCCTTTACCTGTGTGTGCTGAGCTCACCTGAGTGCCCTCAGGGTAGAGGGGTTAGCCTCAGCCTTGGTGCCTGTTTATCAAGAACTGGATTTCCAGTGGTAGGAATCACTGTGAGCGCTCCCTGCAAAGAGCACCACTCAGGCTTCTGTGTTGTCTTTTCCTTCAAAGCAGACACTGCCTTCTGATGCTGAGGTCGTTACCAAGGGAAAGGTCCAAAAGCAGTGGTGTGTGGTCAGGTGTGATAATTTCACTTGCTGGTTTCACCACGTTTATCCTCTGTCTTAGTCCACTTTCTGTTGCCGTAACAAAATGCCTGAGGTAGAGCGCTTTCTAAGGCAAAAGGGTTTATTTAATTCACAAGGCTCAACAACATGGTGCCAGTATCAGGTCAGCAAAGGCCTCACGGTAGATGGCATTGTGGTAGCGCATGTGAAAGAAATCACTTGGTGAGACAGGACATCACAGAGGGGAGAGGCCAGGCTTGCTGCTTAGTATAATGTACTATTTGGAGAGCTAAGTGGGATCCTATGTGTCTGCACACAGCACCCTCAGTGACCCAATTGCTTCTTTCGCTGCTCCTTCTCTACAGGTCCCCATATCAGCAGGTGTAGGGAACTGACTATGCCTCCTGCACATGGCAACATTTATAGTTTGTCCCCCAAGGGACAACCACAGCATCCTCTTTGAGCCTCAGTTTCCTCTTCTGTAAAATTAGGTGGCTGGACAAGGCCCCTAAGGACCTTTCCAAAGGATGCTAAGATGTGAATGTCTTTCAAACTCCTGGGGTGGGGGGAGAGAAAAAGAGAGGGGAGAGGAGGAGGCTGGACATCCCCTCTGGTGCCCTCAAGTGCTAATCCCGTAGCAAGGGCTGATCAGGATCAATCTGTGTTCTCTGTGCTAGGAGCTCCCTGGAAGTAAGTGATGGCAGAGAGACTGGGGTAACAGGCGGTGGCTGTTTCTTATCCCCTGCCTTCCAAGAAATGCCCAGGTCTGGGGCAGGAGAGGGCACGCGGGTGGCTGGGCGCTGTCCTCTTTGCTTCAGTCTTATGGGTCCTGGACTCCCATTTCCACTAACTGGATCGTTTGTCACCATCCAACACCAGGGCACATAGCTGGGGGCTCCTTTAATGGATGATTTCGTTTGTTTGAATGCATCTTTTCCAGTTACAAGTGGTCCATTTGCCTTTTTTAGGTTGCCAGGAAAAGTAGGCTTTTCCTTTATGCTTTCTGAAGAGCTCAAAACCCTGTGTCCCGCAGGAGATCTCAATAAGTCATGGTTCTTCCCAAGGAAAAGAATTTAATTCATCCTCTCAGAATTTTAGGTTGTTTATCCAGAAATCTGGTGAGAATATCATCAGGCATGATTCACAGTTTGCATTCTTAAGTGATTTGAATAAAAGGAGAAATTTTTATAAACAGGATAAAAGAAAAACAGTAATTATGCCAGGGGAAAAAAGTGTGCTATGTAATACAAGTGAAAGTCCCATCATGTGTGAGCGAATGTTTCCATTCAAATTAAGATTCTAATCATGCTTGGAGAATTACCCCTAAAAGATGCTAGGAACTTAAAAATCATATGGCTAGGAACATGTGATGTATCTTGAGGACACCTAGCCCCCAAATGCCAATAGGAAGTGGTCAAAGAACTACCCTGTTATGGGCTGTTTTGCATGATCTTCCTAATTTTTCACCCAAAATTGTTCCACCATGAAACTCAGGACAGTCATTAACTTTTTCCCCTATAAACTTCCAGTGACTGCAAGAATGCTGTGCAGTTTTGTGTCCTTTCATGCTTCTCAAAGCACAGGTGCTCAAAGATCAGCCAAAGTGATACACAGAGTGTCTCCCGGCAACTAGGCAGGGCCCAAGGAATCCTGTGTCTGTGCAAAAGAGAGAGGAAGGGTGCTCAGCATTGTGCCCTGCTGATTTGAGCCCAGGAGCATGTTGCAAGCTAGAAAAAAGAAGTCAAATATGATGGTGGGCAGAAGTCCCTAAATGTGTTCATTTCACCAGATCTTCAGATTCTGTCCTCTGCTGTCCTTAGCTTTCTTTTCCCAACTGCATGTTCTGTCGTCCTTCCAGTGACTGAGATGGCCTCTGTTCCATGCACATGTCCTCCTGCTAGCCCAGGGCTTCCAAAGGCCAGTGCTATTCTCTCCCTCAGCTGCTATATCTATGAACTGCCCTGAATTCAGCCCCAGGTAGTCCCAGCTGGTGCTGTGGGTCTCTCAACACACTCTGGTCTCCAGAAAAATGGTCAGGTAGATCACAGGTGTTTTTCAGATTGGGAAGTCCAGGCATGTTGATTGATTGCAAGGCATTGGCACTGTGGCTGACCTACAGCCACCATATGGACATGTCCGGTGTGCTTCACTGCTCTGCCTGGGAAGACATCTCTGCCTTCCCAAGGATGTCTTTCCCTTCAGGTATATCATCCCATCTAAATGCTGTTGTCTCTCTAGTCTCTCAGTAGTTTGAACTCTCCTGAAATGTTAGGGTACTGAAGCCTTACAGGTTTTGATTTCAGCATTGAACACGTTTGTGCCACCCCTTAGCATTTTGGAAAGATAAACTCCCTGTGGTTTAATGACTAAACACACATCAAAGCTTGAAAATCAGCAATGAGAAGAGATGCTTGTGCACTATGGAACTCACTACTCCAGATATTTGAGCATGTGCTAGGTGCACCTTCAAGTCTAAGAGCTAAATACAGATGTGGTATAATGAAGTGTTTGTTATTTTCCTTCTGTTTTTATTAGAGAAGATGACATTTTATTGGCAGATTTTTATCAATTTAAAGCTGGTGTTGATCATGTCCCCTAAAAAGGAAGATAGGTATTTTGCAAGAAGTGGTAATAGCCAATTTAATGTCAATACATTTATAAATATTATAATCTTCATTTTTTCTATGTACAATATTTTCCCCTTTTGGTTCTCAAAACACATAATCTTTCAGATTATTTATCTTACTACATAAGATCTAGTGTATTCACTAATCCTCATGAAGGACGATTTTAACTATTGAGGTTGATTAACATTGTGAATAACATGAGGTTGGCATTTTGCACGTTTGCAAATAGACTCAAAAATTCACCTGCGCTAGCCCCAGTTTCACGCTCCACCTCAGTAAATGCATCCAAGGAAGAGCCGTGGGTTTTCACTAGCATTCTCTAAGTTAGAATGTAAGTTTTTAGAGAAAGGTAGGGAATGTGAATATCTCAACTCACTTCTGTCATGCCTTCATTAATTTCCTAACACAACCTGTCTTAGATTTACTTTTCTCATTGCTGAGACAAAGTGCCTGACACCCACGGTGAAAGGAAGAAAGGTTTATTTAGCTCACGGTTTATAGAAGTTCCAGTCCATACTCAGCTGGCTCCAAGGCAAGGCAGTATGGCAGCGGGGCCTCCGGAGGAGAAGCAGTCTGTGGTGGGGCAGGCTTCTGCTCCTTAAAATCTACCCAGGCTACAGGCCTATTGACTGGGGCCCACCAAAGCTAGGATGGGGCTTTCATTATCCACACCCTTAACCCAAGTAACATACCTTTAATCCACATTCACACACCCTAAATCCAGGCCCCTCCAAAACTCGCCACCTGTGACTGCATGAGCCTTGGGGAATGTCTAGATATAAAGCATAACACAAGTAGGCTCAGAAATTCACCTGCTCTGTCCCCGGTTTCACACTCCACTTCAGGGAATGCCTCAGAGGGAGTCACAGGTATTCACCTGTATTCTCTAAGTTAGATTGTACATCTTAGAGAAAATTACGGAATGTGAGTATGAACTCATGTCTTTCGTGGTTTTCACTATTTGCTACTTCCTCCGTATCCAAAGGGCTTATTAGCAATATTAATGGTGTTGCTTTATATACTGTTTTAACGCAAAAGCTGACATAAAGCAAGCCCAAGTCCTGGGGAAATAGTATACCTATTTTCAAATGGAGGAAAATCCATCTTGGGCTTTGCATTTCTACTTTGCTTCTCCACAGAATTGAATGTGCACTTCCAGCAAATGAACCCCAAATAAGAACCATTTCCATTTTTTATTATATTTAAGACTCCATTCTGGCACAACCGTCATGTTCATGTATAGAACTGTTTTCAAAGGAGTTTCTGGGTGAGCTGCTGCCCAGTGATGTGACTCTGTGGGCCCCGACAGGGACTTCTGTGAGTAGCTGGATGTTACACAATGATGTCAGTGACGACACACTCCATCCTGCTGTGTGGCCATGGCTGCAGAGACAAGAGAAAACTCACCAAGATGCTGTACACATAAGCAGACCAATCCAATTTCTTTGTCCAGTCTGTCATTTGTGGCTCTGACCTCCAAGAGGACTATAGCCTTAAAGCTTTGGAAGTTGCTCTTGCATTGTGTGGCACGGGCAGCTGAGATAACTACGGCTGCTGTCTGTGTCGCTGGTTGGGAGAGTACTGTGCATTAGTGCTTTTTCTTCCTGCCTGGAAGATAATAGGTTCACTCTGTCTCGCCCTAAATGACGAAAGAAGTGTGTTCTGGGGGCAGCTCCTCCCACAACCCCACACACTGCAGTTTTCTGTAGCAAGGGTGGCTTTGGGGTTTGGACAGATGTCATATTTCTGGGCCTCCCTGTCAGAGCTGGAGCCATGAGCATGTGATTTGTAGGAGACACTGCTTGAAAGGCCACAGGCCTGGTTGTGTCTTTTGTGGCAGGTCTGGGCCTTGCAGCCATTCAGGTGAAGGCTTGGCCACACCCTCAGAACCACAAACCAGCAACGTGTGGAGGGCAGTGTGTCCTGCTGGCCCCACATTTTGTCAGCTGCCCAGAAACTGGGTTCTTGGCCTGGTAGAGCACATAAAATCACCAAATGTGTGGATCTGAATATGGCCCAGGGACATCGCAGCAGCACCAGAAATGCAGAACTCCAGGTCCCACCCTTGAGCCAAGTAAATTTAATGCCCCGAAAGTTTCAGAGCCACTGAGCTAGCCCATCTCCTGGCTAACCAGAGTTGCTCTTAAATCATCCCTGAGAGATGTAGTTTATCTAAACTTCTCACACTTCAATTCTAATTTAATAGTATAATCTATAGGCTATAGGATTTGCATAATGTCTGAATGAGAAAGTTTTTTGTTTGATAAATATTTGAATTATTTTATTGCTAATTTAAAAAAGAAATCACCAACAGAGGGAAAAGACAATGCACAGAGTGGGAAAACGTTTTAGCTAACTGTCCCTCAGACAAAGAACTTATATTTAGAACATATAAAGAATTTTAAAAAATCAGACCCCCCCCCAATTCAAAGACCCAATCCAAAAATGGGCATGAGATGAATACATACTTCTCAGGTAAAGAAATATAAATGGCAAATAAATATATGAAAAAATGTTCAACATTATTGGTCATTTGAGAGATGTGAATTAAAACAGTACTGAGATTCCATCTCACCCCAGTAAGAATGGCTACCATCAAGAAATCAACCAGCAAGTAATGCTGGAGGGACTCTGGGGAAAAAGGAGCCCTTCTCCACTGTTGGTGACAGTGTAGAGTGGTGCAACCACTTTGGAAATCCGTCTGGAGATTCCTCAATCAATTAGGATTGCAGATCCCATTTAACCCAGCCATTCCACTACTGGGTATTTTCCCAGAAGAATTAAAAACATCATACTGCCTATGTTCATACCAACACAATTTGTAATAGCAAAATTTGGAAACAACCCAAATGCCCATCAACTGAGGGGTGAATAAGAAAAATGTGGTATTTTTATACAATGGAATGTTACTCAGCTATAAAGAAAGATAGGCTCAAGGCTTTTATAGGTGAATGGATGCAACTAGAGACCATACTCATAAGCAAGATAAATAAGACCTGCACATGTAAACACTGTATTGTCTCCCTAGTGTAAGAACCTCAAAGAATAAATAAAACTGAAAGATACAATAGATATTGTGAAAGGGAAAGAAACTGCTTAACAGGAAAGAACAACTGGGATGAAGGAAAGAAGAAAAAGAATATATATATATATATATATATATATATATACATACATACACACACACACATACATGATAGCTAATTGTACTACTAATTTCTATTGGTTTATTGAAAGGAACAGTTAATTTTTAATTGTTTGATCAATTTGATCAATGAATTGATTACTATATCTGGTAGTCTGAGTAACTATTTTGCAGATAACAATAAGTAATAGAACAACCATTGTTGATTTACTATTATCTTGTTTTAAAACATTGTATTGTTTTTATAGTTTTTGTGTTGTTTTGTTTTTTCTTTGTTATTTTGTTTTTGTTCTTTTCTCTTTACAATAAAAAAAATCGAAAAGAAAGATTTGTAGCCCCCACTGAGACTGGTTTATTTTTAAGCATGGGATATTTCCCTTACGTCTGGGCTTTTTTTCTTTGTTTGAGAAACAAGGGATAGCGTTACTTGTAGGACTGTGGGAGTCACAAATAAAACCTCTGAGACAGATGGAACAACCAAGGCGGAAGCAGTTGTGCTTTAAGATTGTTATTTGATGGTGTGGAGTCTGTTATTTTCTCTGAATGAGAACCTGAAAAGCTAGACAATATTATTGCTTGACAGTTGATAAGAAAAAAGCAATAACCAGAGTTGTGCATCAGGAAATCAGAGGGTGAGGGCAGAATACCACACAGACAATTCCTTCAATGCCTTGCTACACTGACATTCATTTCCTTAAAAAAATATGGCTTAGTCCTTCTGGCTTCAAAGATAAGTTCTAATTGTGTAACTTCAACTACACAGACGGTGTCTATTTCTACCCAGGATATGAAAGAAAAATGGAGACAGATTCTCCTGACTGCATTTTCCCCAAGAAACTGAAGTAATAGCTCAGGAACACCTGGTGTGCCAGGGTTGTCAGGTCCCCAAGGGAGAGAACAAGAGTGAGTAGCTGCCACCACACCTACCCACGATATGCCTGGTGCTTTCTCAGTGTGAGACTAATGTTCATTACCCAAATAATAGAGTCGTTATAGAAAAGTCAGAAAATACACATCAAAAAAGGTATGAGACCAGAATCTTACCATCCCAAAACAACCACTTTTCACAATTTGGTGTCTACCTTTATAGATGTTTTTCTGATCAACTATATTCCTTTAGCTATTTTATTAGTACCAAAATGACTATACACACACATATGTGCACACACACGTGCGCGCGCACACACACACACACACACACGTTATAGTCTAATGTTTTCACTAACTATATTCAAACATCTTTATATGTCAGGAAATTACCTTCCGAACACTTGGAGTACCCATGTGGTGTCGTCCCATTGTACTTCTGTGCTGTGTTTAGTCATTGGTGCCCCAGTGTGGGTCCGAGGTTATATCCAGTTTCTCACTATTGCTAGGAACCTCTTTGCACTAATCCTTGTATACATCCTTGATTATGAGAATAAACAGCTACAAGTAGAATTGCCGCAGTAGAAAGTCTAAGCAATTTGTAAAGCTTCTGATCCCTCTGGCCAGACTGCTCTCTGAAGTTGCCATTTTGCTCCTCCACTGGTGTGGATGAGTATGCTAGGGTCTCATTAAAATGGTGATTTAATGTACAAAAAGGCATATATACAATATACACACGATATGCGCACAGTGAGTAAAACTGCTCTGTCGAGTAGGTTGTGAGTTGGCGAACTCTTATGGTATGGACATCCTCAAGGCAAAGTCTGTGTTTCTCTCACTGGTGTTGATTCCGCCTCTGTTCTAGCCTCAGGCAGCAGCAATGACCTCAGCAAAGCACTGTGTCTTCAGTGTACTGGCTTCATGGGAGGCAGAGAGTAGACAGTTTCTGTCTTTATTCAACGTTCATATTACTGCTCATATTACATATTATATTCATATTACTATATTCAACATTCATATTCAACGTTTGTATTACTTACAACTTTAACATCTGTCAGGAAAACAGGTTGGAAGTATTTGAAGAATGTGCAAAAAGTCAGGTCCTAATTTCTAAGGGTTCCCAAAATTCATAACTGGCCAAGAAAGATCCTCCTTTCTTCCTTTTGTCTTTCCTGCACATTTACTAAACTTTATTTTGTACAACACAGTAGTTATGAAAGAGCAGGAATTTTCCATCTGTTCTCAGTCACCCTTTATTTTTATCTCACCGTAGCATCTTCTGACATTATTATTGGCTCATAAAAGTAGTGAGGCTGAACTACTCAACCTGTGCTTGGAAGATGGGTTTTCTCTAAAACAAGAATAGTTGCAAGATATCTTTGCTTTGCCAGTTATGGGGAGAACTGGGCTTTCCCTGTGATTCTATGGTTAATCTGCCATTGCCTCAGTCTTGAGGATAGGGAGGCTAAAATGCATGTGGTCACACATCCCGTGGACTGAGGAGCTGGAGGTCTTTCTACATGATGGCATGCTTAAGGGTCATAATCAGTTGGAGTCCCCAAAAGCTCAACTCATGTAGTTGTGAGCCCTGCCCTTCAGACTATTTCCTCTGCTATTAGTTGACAAAAATAGCTTCAGAAACTTGATTACTGAATTTGTCTACTTATTTTCGCTGTCCTTTATCCCATACTCTGCAGGTGAGGGCCACAAGGCAGCAGAGAAATTGTGAGAAAGGAAGACCCAGTTACTATCTCTGAATTTCATTCTATATGTCATTTGGAATTGACCATCCACTGTAGTGTTTTCCTTCTGTCTTCTTTGTGTTTTTGTGATAGCTCCCTGGAGACAGTGACTACTTTGCAGTTCTCAGGGGCTTTAGCAGGACTGGGCACCTCAAGGCTGGTGGCAGCTGAACTGAGAAGGTCAGAGCCCTGAAGCAGAAGTTGGGAGATGTCTGTGTGAGACCTGCTTTTGGCCAAATGCTCAGCCTAGACAAGTTGCTAAACCTTATTGGGTTAATATTATCCCTTGGTTATTGCAGACTGATCAGGCCTGCAGTCTCCCACACAAGTGGATGGCAAAAGAAAAAAAGGGTATGATTTCAGGGCTCCAGGAGAATCAAAACCCTCTCACAGAATTCGAGATTCTCTGGGGGCTAAGACCAAGATCTCGGGGTGGCCCATATTCATTTAGTCATTAAACAAGGTGGGGAATACTGAAGAAAGATGGGCCTCTGCCTTGAATGGCAGGGCCCTTCAAGAACCTTGGAAGTTCACTCGAGGGCTTCTCCATGCAAGACATTATGTTAACTTAGGAGAACTATGTTATCGCCAGGAAGGTCACCATCCAGGAATGAGATGCCTGCAGTTATGGTCTTTATCTAGTTAATTGAGGTTGGAGTTAATTGAGGTTGGCTGTGCGTTTGTCTTATCCTTTGAGGCTTCACAGCTTCACCTGCCATTATGGGCCTTAGTAGGGACCAGTGACTCATAGAAGTTCACTTACTATGAGTCTACTGCCCATCTCCAGACCAGGGGCCTAGGCCTTGGACAGACTCACAAGTAAACCTGAAAAGCCAGTTGGTTAATTTAAATCCTGCTCAGAGCCACTTTGTAGTGGTCTCCATCACAGCCTTATCCATAAACAAGCAGCCTGGATGAAATGGCTTACCTGTCTTTAATTTCTGTACATATCCAGGTAGCTTGCTTTCTGAGTGGACCCTGAAAGACCTATTTTCTGAGGAGACATAGTGAACAAATCATGGGATTGGTTTTGGTTCACATTTTCCTCTTCTGTCGTTTTTGAAGGGGTATATGTATTTCATTTCTTAAAACAAGATGACTATTTATTCTAGACCTGTTGCTTCCAAGATCTGTTGTGGCATCTCTAAGTCTACAGAATTGTATTAAGATCTTGACTTTCTCAGGATGTCTTTGTTACCTATCAAAGTGACAAGCACATAATTAAAATTATTGAGCAGAAGAAGAGATTCTGTGTAAAATGCCATAGTCTCCTAAGTTCTTCCACACCTTCAAATTTGTATGTAGAGGGAGTCTACATGCATCATTAAGCATGGGATGTTGATGTGCCTTAGACCTGTGTTACCTTCTCATAAATGTTCAAAATCATTATAGTCCTAAGGATTACATAAATACGTGAGATATGCATAAGTGTTTCTAGCTGCCTTTATACTTCCTCAGACTAATTACATACCAACTTCCTGGCCCTCTCCCAGAATCTGTGTCAAGCTATGTCAGAATTTAAAGTGTCTTTGTCTTTACTCTCGCTGGTGTCTGGTTTTGCTGCCCACTCCTCTTTCCATCAGAGGGTATGTTTTAGAATGATGGGTCTAAATGAAGCATAGACATACTTTCAGAGTGAAATGGATGTCCCATCTCCAAGTGGAAAATCCCCAGAGCCGCTCAAGTATCTGCCTTACTTCCTATGTTATCTCTTCCTTAATAGCGTCCTAGTTTCAGAATGAACTCAGGAATACAAATCGGACACGCGGGCCCCTGACGTTGTTCTGCAGCAGATGATGACAGCTTAGGGAACAGTTCAGTGAGAGCAAAAGCATTCTTCTTACAAAGAATTTGAAAGGGCCCCAGGATCAAAAGATTCCTTATTGTTCTCCTCTACCCAATAGAATTACAGGTTTCAGCTTAACTATTTTAGCCTGTGTACAATTCTTAGTTACAAAATGTTCTGGGAACTCAGGCCAACGGAACAGAACTGTACTATCCGCACCATCGCTTCACTGCCGCCGTGGACCATGATTCCCAACCCAGCATCTGATTTTGGCTTTATTTGGGTGTAGCACTGACACCAGCCTTGCCACTTTCCCAGCCCAAAGTTGCAGGTCAACTGATGGCTTTGTTGAAAGTATAAAATCACGGGCTGGAGGTACAGCTCAGTGGGCTAAGTGCTTGCCGCTGAGCACTAGGGCCCTGAGTTCGATCCCCGGTCCCGGGGAAAAAAAAAAAAAAAAAAAGTATAAAATCACGAAGAATTTTTAAGCCTGAGATTTTATTTTAAATCTACATGGGATAAGGAGATTGCTTACAAACTCTCATTAATTCAGAGGTTTGAAGAATTGGCTTTAAAAACTGGAAAAAAAGCAAAGAAAGAAAGTTATTTATTATATTCTGGGTAAATAGACTTTTCCAAGAAGGCACGGATGCCTATTCCTGAAGACATTTATTTCTGGCCCTGTGGGATGACTATACCACTTGAGAGGAGGCAGTAGCCCCCTGTGGATTTTGTTCTCCTTGGAGAACTCTGGAATCTTTTCCTGGCTTTTCCTCTCCCATAAGGTTGATTCCAATTCAGCCTGTCTGAAGTCTAGGGAATGTGTTTGGTGTGAGTCTGACCCCCACTCACCTGCGTTTTCTGCCACTGGGTCAAGTGGGTCTGGTCGCTGACTTGTATCCAAGCTCCAGAGCTATTCAGTGCCAGCAAAAGGGGCTTTAGAAATTCAAACAGAGCTCCTTCATGCTCAGCCATGTGAGGTTACAGGGCCTCAAGGCAGGCTCCAGGTCCACCTGCCCTATGCCAAGCAGCTCCCAGCAGCAGGAGGTACCAGTGCTGTGATTCCCTGGACCCTCTGGGAGTTCATGGGGCACAGGTGTTGGCAGTGGCTTTGGCACTGAGAGAGTACGTGCTGATGTGTTCAGTTGATGGTAAATGCTTCTGGCTGCTGCTTTGGAAACCTCTTAGTATGCACATGTTGAACATGTGTTTGTTCAGTGAAGTGTCTACAGCTACCAAACTTCATCGTATATATTCATCATCTCTCTGATTAAGTAAATGATGGCCACTGAGTTGCAAAGTGTCAGTGTCAAACTGTGACTAAAATGACAGTGATATCAGTTGTTGCTCAACAATTCTAAAAGAGTATCTGACTTTGTCTTATTGTGAGACTGGTTCAGGCAGTCCTTTGAAATGAGACACCTTGACCTTCAATTGCACATGCCCAGTACTGGGAAGTCAATGCTTTGGGGACATACCGGTGGCCAGTTTGGGTAAATGGCATAAGCCAGGTAGAGGACAGCACAGGTAGGGCTGATGTGAAGCTCTGGGCTGCAGAGAATGGCAGTGAGGGGCCTGATACAGGCAGCACTGAGGTAGCCAAGCAGCAATCCAGCATCCAGCAGTATGTCAACAGGCACAAGGGCCTGGGTCCTCGGCCCTGGCCTCAGAGCACTCAGCAAAGGATGCCCACTTAAAGCAAACAGCCAGCAGGATCACCCGCCCATGCTGGCAGAAGGACCTGAGCCAAAGATTCAGAGACCCAGCCAAGCAGGCTAAGGTTTCAGGCAAAAAGCCAACAGACTGAGTGTAAGAATGGTGGGTGTGCGAAGTAGCAACATACTAGAGGGGCGATTTGGGCTCAGACGTTCAGCCAGCCCCAACTTTTCTCTTGCTAAACAGCTCAGGCAAATCAGTTAACATTTCAGCTGCAGAAGCGGGGAGGATACCTCTAACATTGCATTGTTTTAAACATTAGATCAGATAATACATGTAAAGCCTTTAGGACAATGTCTGGCAGATAAAGAGCACCTAGTAAATGCTGATTGTTAACATTTTTGCTGTTAAATTTAGGTGGCAAAAAGAAAGGGGGGATATACAGGAGATGTGTAACATAGGGGTTGGGAGGTAGCAAATACCTGGGCTAGTTTTGTACTTTCTGCCCCACAGATGGTCTCGCCTGGTGCACTGCTTTCCTTAGAGTTGTTTTTGTTTTAATTTTATCAGTGGAAACTCTAATTGTCCCTCACATGAGAGAGTCTTCCTTTTCCTTTGTGGAAGCACACACTCATTTGGAAGCCTGCTTGAGACTGTGTGACAGGCTCCACCCATAACCAGCAGGTCCTTCCCGCTGCAATCCGGTCTGCTTTGCCCTGAAGGAACAGGTGCTCCCTGTGGTCCTTGGAGAAGACGGGTAATAGATATGATAAAGGCTGAGCACATCCCACAGATGCATCGTCTCTGCTTCTCCAGGGAAGCCTAGAGGCTTTTCGTGACAATTAATTATTCATGTTTTCTCTCCCTCCCTTCAAGTACTTGGTTCCCTGTGCAGCTCTACAGAGACAGATTTCCCTGAGGCGTGTGTAACCCTAGCACCCGATGACAGTTGCGAGCTGTTTTCTGTGGTTCTTTGCGTGCTGTGCACTGGGCCATGGGAGAGATGGCCAGAGCTTACTAATGCCACTGCGCCATCGCCTTCACTCTTCGGGGGCAGGATTTTCACCACATACATTTCCCTGGTTTACGTGGTACCAGAAGGCAGCGGAGACCGACCAAGTCTTGGTCTCCCTTGCCTGCTTGCTCTTGGCTGCATCCCCAGCTGCTGCTGGGGCCTTGGGGCCTCTGGAATGCCTTTCAGCCCAGCCACTGCTCCGAGGCTGGGCAACCTGCCCTTTTGTAGAGCTGCAAACATTCGCTCACCCGTGCAGGATTTGCATGGCCCTTGTTACTGCTCTCTGGGAAACCTTTGTGGCAGTGCTGGAGGTAGCACAAGGCTGAGAGCCCCGACAGCTCAGTTTAGGAGACCGGAACACCGCCGCCCGCTTCACGCCCGGGTCTTGCCCCTCCCCCGCTGCTCTGCTGCTGTTTTTCCGGCGCACCACCTGGGTGCCAGCCTGTCTGAGTCAGCCTTGAGGGCAGCGCAGAGATGTAAGGACCTGAGCGTGTGCCGGCAAGGAGATAGTACCTGGAGTGTCCTTTCTCTGAGACCAGGGCCAGAGGAAAGGGACTTAAAGTTGAAGCTATTGCTGGCGGCCAGGTCAGCCAGCAGGAGGCAGGAGAGCCACAGAGGGGCAAGGCGGTACAAAGAGTCGGAGGAGAGTGGCCGCTGGGCCTCCTTCTGTGAAATGGGTTCAGCAGAGAGGACGACAAGCAGTGGTGCACAGACCTCAGTGCTGCAGGGACTGCTGAGCCTTCGCAGGTGACTTTGCCTCTCTGTGCCTCTATTTCCTGCTGGGGGGGGTTAGAGGATTAAATGAGCCCATATATGAAGAACTGTGAGAAAGGATGTGCGTTGGCTGACATGTCACTGTTATGAGTTCCAGGCACCATGGAAGAGGGAAATTTACATTCGGGGATTGCTGCATCAGCTTTGCTGGAGTTACAGATGATAATTTCACTGACTTGTATCTTTCCTTTTCTTCTGTTGCACATCTGCTGATGATGGTGTTAATGCTCAGAGTGAAACAGAAGCCAGGTGGGCAGAGAGAACAAGAAAAAGGCCAGTGTGATTCCTGAGCTCTGATTGCTCTCTAAACCATTATGATGAGTTTTCAAGATTCAAACCAATATGGGGCAGACGCGTATCAGATAACTGCCAAAAAGCAAGAAGATGGTCTAAAGACGTGTAATTCAGCCTTCTCACTGGTGGGATGGGCCACTGACATATGTAACTTACCGGAGGAAATAGTTTATGGAGCACATGGTGTCAGAGGTTTCAGTCCATGGTTTCCTGGCTCACTTCATGGCAAGCAAGAAGCAGAGAAAAAGGAAAGAGCACCAGAGAGTAAGGGGCAGAGATCAGATATAGTCCCCAAGGTCACTCCCCCTGCAACCCACCTACACACACCCAGAGGTGTGCGTCACTGTGTCTCTCAAGCCAGTCGTGGTTGATAGTCAAGTCACAAAAAGTAACAGTTAAGTAACAAAAGGTAACAGATCAGTCTTTCAGTTCAGCCCATCACCTCAGCAACACAAGGGTCCAGTGGCCAAAAGGACATCCCTCCTGAAAGTCATTCACACATTTCAAACCAACTGACCAAAGTAGAACTCCTTTTCTTCCCCGAGAACCCCCAAAACCTGCCCTTCTGCCTTTACTTTCTACCTGTGAAACATAACATAGGGCCAGTTACTCAAGCCAGAAACATCAAGGTACATTCACTTTGTACAGTCCCTGCCTAACACTGGTTGGTATATGTGTGCCTTGTAAATAACCTGTTAATTCAATGCATCTTCTCTTTACCCACAGATCCTGTGTGTATCTGTAGGTATTGCTGTATAACAACTATACCCAGATTCATTGCTTGAAACAACAGTTATTTGTTATTTCTCATGTGTCTTGGGTCAGTTAATCTAGACCCAGTCACAACTGGGTTATTGTTACCATGTGCCTTTGTTTGATCTAGGCTGGACTCAGCTAAGCTAGCTCTGTTCCATATATCTGACCCTCCTCCCTGGGCCAGTGGGATAGCTCAAGCCTACTCTTCTCAGAGACATGTCAGAAGCATGAGGAGGCAAGCCAAAACACATGTCCAGCTCACTTTTTACTGGCTAAACATCCCACATTTAGTAGGAAGAACTTCAGAGTCATTTGACAGAGAGCAAGTACATAGAGTAGGACAAAAATCTAGGGCCCATAATGCAAACTGTGCCAAGTCCTTGTTACCCCTTGCCTCTATGCTTCACTAATCCTCCAATTCCTCCTTTCCTGTAGTCAACCTCCTTCTGACTTGAGGCTGACATTCCTGTGTGAAAACCTTCTATCACCTAAAAAATTGAGCTCAAAGCCTATAGAGCTTGTTTCCAATTTTTTTCCAGTTGCATCTGTTGCCATGTTTCAGAATCATTCATCACCTTCTTCCAAATGTGCTTGCTTTTGCACAGTCCATACCTTCATCAATAGTGTCCTTCCTGATGCAGCAATCCCTTCCACATTTGGGGTTATTCTAAGTGAGATGTTTACTCATCAAGGCCCTGTTCACCTGGCGCCTCCTCCAGGAAGCCTTCTCAGAGGCACTAGAGACAGAGTTGCCCCTTCCTTTGTTACATGGTAGTACATGGTAGTAAACCAGGATCGCATCATGTTCATATTTAACTCTCACAAATTCAGGAAAACATGCTCAGCCAGAGGGAGAGAAGGCAACAGAACAGACAGTTGGACCAACTCTCCCTGTCATTCTACTCCATTGCTGCGAGAGAACTGGGACCACGTTAGTCATCCTTAGGTTACAGGTGCCTTTCAACTCCTGAAAGCCTCTTACACAATGAAGGTTTGGTTTGAGGGGTGGAGGTTTACTGTCTATCAAGAAGCAGACTCTCCCATTGCCTGCCCTTGCAGCAGCTGGCTGTTTCATATGATGCCCAGCCAAAGCAGCATTTGCATATCTGGTTGGGTTGTCTTGGTGCAGGTCAGTGCCATCTGGTGCTTTGCTGGAAATTAAGGGGACTTTCAGTGGTAATATTGTCTGTAGGTAATCCTCACCTCATAACTTTAGAACCTAACCCCACCCCAAGATGCTATTGTGTTGCAGCCCTTATAGGCACATAGCAGATTAAATTTTAATTTTTTATACCTGTGTTTCAGGAAATCCTCACCCCTGGCTTATGGTTAAAATGCTGCTGCCTTTGGCTGTACAGTTCATGTATGCTGCAAAGAACACTATTCATGCCAGAGTCTTTGTAAACAGATTCCCCTAGTCCTCAGTGGTGCCAGCTTCCTGATATCCCTAGTACCTTGTGTGTACTGACTGCTTAAGGAATGAGTGGATGAGGAAGAAGTCGATAATATCTAGCTGTGAGGATTGGGATGAAAATTCAGACAGTCTTTGTTGTTCATTATTCTTGTCTTTGTGTTACCGGTGATTGAACTTGAGGCCTTTGCAGTGAACTACATCCCCAGCATTTTTTTAACCTTTTATTTTGACACAGGATCTCACTAAGTCACTAAGTTGCCCAGGCTGAGCTCAGACTTGCAGTCCTCCTGCCTCAGCCTCGAGGAGTACTGGGATTCCAGGTGTGTGCCACTGTGCCTGGTTCAGATAAATTTTGGTCCAACAAATTAAATCCATGCTAGTGTAGGTGCACAGGGTAAAATGATTCATGAGCCCACGGGAAATTTCTTGTTTAACTACACAAGAAAACACCTTTTATTTGTGGAACTGATGGACGTTATGGTTCCCAAAAGGACATCACTCTTCTCAGAAATTACTGTGCACTGATCATTATAGACCTAACATTCCTAGTGGACATTGTGGGTCACACATGGAAAGAAAAGTCTAGATTGTAAAAGAATCCAGTGTTGTCTCCCCTGTCACAGTTGGCCTAAAGATGTCTTGGTTACTTTGGATTCATCACAGAATTTAGATAAAGGCAAACAGCATCTTCTGAAATCGGCCACTGTGGCCATCCAACTGCGTCAGCCCATGAAACGATGTTGCCAAGTCAAACAGCCAGGTTTGCATTTGGCATTAGATGCTTCCAGGTGTTCCACTGCCAGAGGACACGGGGAGGCCACCCGGCCCATTCAGGATCTGTGAGCTTTGGGTAGACTCACCCAGCAAAGGCAGATCATCTGGTAGTCGTGGCCTCATTGTGCTTCCCCACTGATACCCTCTGTCCCGGTAAGCTGCAACAGACAGCAAGAACATGGCGCTTGTCTTGGGCTGTCCTTCCCTGTATCTCAGCAACAACCATAGCCAGCCTCCCTCTTCCCTACAGGGGGAAGCTGTGGGCATGACAGCCTCACTTGTGAGTTGGTGCGAGCTCCCAGAGGCAAGCACGTCTCTGCTCTCCACGTAGGCCCCGAGGGAGTCTCTGCATGTCTTTTAAGTGAATGAGCAGAATAAACCAGTGAGATAAGCAAACCAGAGGGTGCCGTAGTGTTGGGAACATCAATGGGGTAAGGTGCTGTGTTCATCGTAGGCCATACTAAATGGCCTGCTGGTGATGCCACAGCATCTTCTCTCATTGGCCTGTTATCCCTCCCACAGTAGAAGCTGGAGTTCTGTTGTCTAATAGAAAGCGCACTCAACCCGATGAAATGCAGGGCCAGTGTTTTGCTAACACTGTGCAGCATAGGAACTGGTTCTGGCAATAGCCCTCTCCTGTCTCGATGCTTGATGCAACCATAGTAGTTTTTATATGTAAACCTGAGACCAGAAAATCGTAGGTCATGGGTTAAGTCCATTTAGAACTTTGCTTTCTTCCTGCCAAGTACATGTCATTGCTGGTCACCATCACAAAATAATTACCATTTTATCTATCCATTCATTCAATTCATTTGTTGTTCATTCCATGCCCCCAGGTGAGCTTTCCCTAGAGGAGGCCCAGGACCCTTTCCTGGTGAGCATCCACATCATCGCAGACCCAGGCCAGACCCAACCTCTGCAGGAGGCTATCGACAAGGTCTTGGCTTGGATCCACCCCGACCTCCCACTCTTCCGCGTTTCAGAGAGGCGTGTGGGCCGCAGGCGGCGGAAGACCCCTAAAGGCACACAGCCGGCACTGGCCGTGGTGCTCTTCCTGCAGGAGGACTATGGAGAAGAGCAGATCCTCCAGCTGCACCGCATGTTGCAGCGCCCACCCTGGCGCCACCACCACACGGAGCGTGTGCATGGCCGGTTCCTGCCCTACCTGCCCTGCAGCCAGGACTTCTTCACTCTGGCCCCCGGGACCCCACTGTGGGCCATCCGGCCTGTGCACTATGGCAAGGAGATTGTGCGCTTCACCATCTACTGTCGCCACGACAGCTATGCAGACAGCCTTCGGTTCTACGAGCTGATCCTGCGCCGGAGCCCCAGTCAGAGAAAAGCAGACTTCTGCATCTTCCCCATTTTCTCCAATCTGGATGTGGACATCCAGTTCTCCCTGAAGAGGCTGCCCTGCGATCAGAGTCCGGTGCCCACCGACTCCTCAGTGTTGGAGTTCCGAGTGAAGGACATTGGGGAGCTGGTGCCGCTCCTGCCTAACCCCTGTAGCCCCATCAGTGAGGGGCGCTGGCAGACAGAGGACCATGATGGCAACAAGATCCTTCTGCAGGTACTGGGGTTATCCGTCTGTCTGTCTGTCTGTCTGTCTGTCAGAAGGACAAAACAAGTCACTTAGTTGTGCTGGAAAGCCTCCTACCTACTACTGAGCGATGGTAGGAAAAAGAGTAGTGGCCTTGTCCATGCCAAACCAGGTCAAGGTCTGACCATGTTCCATCCAGACAAAAGAGGAGGCAGAAAGGCTTCTCCCAGCAGTACTTTACATCCCGTTGTCGTGGCACCTGCGCCTTAGCAAACATGTGCCTGGTTCTTCTAGGCACCAGGTTCTTCTGTCCCCCTGACCACCCATGGCTCCTGGAGGTTTCATGCAAGCTTCTAACCTGGGGAACTTATTAAAAATTCCTGAATCTGGTGCTTCACTCTTGCGAGTTTTAAACCTGTGTACTTTTCAGTCCTACACCAGGAAAGCCCAAGTTTAAAAACTATAGTTTATTGACATTCCATAGAGAAGACATCTGTGCCCTTCCCTTTCCCTGCCCTTTGCCCTTTCCCTGCTCCCCTCCCTGCTGGCAGAGAATACTGAAGTTCTGTGCTCCCTTGGAAAGGGGTGCCCTTAGAAAGATCTGAAAGAGAAAGAGATGCCTTCAGAGCTTTTGGATTCACTCAGCTAGGGAAGGTGAGTGAATACATCTTAAATACAGAAGACTGGCCCAGCCTTCTGCGCTGGCCTTCCACCACTGGTACCTTCCACCACCGGTACCGTCCACCACCGGTACCATCCACCACCAGTACCGTCCACCACCGGTACCTTCCACCACTGGTACCGTCCACCACCGGTACCATCCACCACTGGTACCGTCCACCACCGGTACCTTCCACCACTGGTACCGTCCACCACCGGTACCGTCCACCACCGGTACCTTCCAC
Source organism: Dinomys branickii (assembly GCA_004027595.1). Taxonomy (NCBI): domain Eukaryota; kingdom Metazoa; phylum Chordata; class Mammalia; order Rodentia; family Dinomyidae; genus Dinomys; species Dinomys branickii. The sequence goes on from PVLD010000226.1 coordinate 127,262, forward strand.
CACTGGTACCTTCCACCACTGGTACCTTCCACCACTAGTACCTGGCGTTACCAGCCCCCTTTCTTCTCTGACTATCTCTGAAAGGTCTTGGGATGTCCTGGACTCATTAGAAATAACATTACACTCTAGAATTAAAAGTTCACCATGGAGATTGTACACCGGCCCTTGTCGGCTAATGCTTGCCAACACAGGCATCCTCTAATTAACAGGTAAGTTAGTTGCAGGTGTGTAGGGCTGTGTAGTTCTGAAAAGCCTCGGTCTCTAGCATCCTAGTTTTCATGTTTGGCTCCCTAAAGAGAGAAAACTGATAGTCAGTTTGGGAGCATTGCCTCAAGAGATGCTGACTGTGTTTACAGGAATCACAAGTTTCAGTTTTTCTTGGTTTGGCTCCAATTTTCACAATTTTAATTCCAGTGTGATGAGATGAAATGAGAATTTGGCATATTTCTGACAATGGGTCCAAACCAAAGCCAGGCACATTGCTCCAGTCAGAAAGGTCACCTTGAGATGCCCATTCGTGGGAACTATGTCACGTTGACTTCCTTTCAAGAAACTAAGTAATGCTGCTTTATTGTTCAGTAAACAGAGCACTAGCATTCACTCTATAATCCCCTTTGGAATGCAAGAAAATTTTTCTTCTTCATCTAATGACTGCCAGTTCCTTAAGCAGTCTAAGGAACTGGCGGTTGCACCAAGTACAAGCTAATGCAATGCAAAAAAATTATATTTATAGTAAAAGATCAAAATGAATATGATTATTTCTAAAGTGACTTCTTCCCCTTCTTAGTAATGGGAAGACTTTTGTGTCTTGATCCTTCTAATAACATAAATGAAAGAAAAAAGTATGAAAGCTTGGCTTGAGCTCTGCTCAAAGGAAACATTTAAAGAGTATTTCAAAGACCTACACACTTAAATAATTATGAAGTCTATACGGGTGCAGGATTTTGAAGTTAGGGAGATCCACAAAGGAGAAAAGAGATTTGTATGTCGGGTCTTAGGATTGCAGACCTTTGCTGAGTAATAATATGTTCAATTAACAGGAAGAGAGGCAGAGCGTATCCCCCCATGCCTCTTGATCACGATGATTTGAAGAGGTTGCTGTTCATCCTCAGTGCTGTGGAGAGCAGCCTTGTGCTTTACTCTGACATATGCACCTGTCCATCTGTTTATTTTTCAAAGTAAAATTTATATTTCAGTATTCAGATCACGGGGGAAGGGTAGTGCAGAGAACGCAATTGTGTACACATTTTCTATAGCAATATAATATCTGCTCACTAAGTCTATTCTCAATTGTAAATATTAAGATTGTTTTTGTTAAAATGGGTGCAGTTATACACTGAAGAGATCCTGGAGTAGTGTTTAGTTGCCTCCTTAAAATGGAGACTGTGTTCTACTTTCTCCCCGTGCTCCATGGACTTCATTTTCTGCACATCAGACACCTCCTCCTCCCTTTTAAATTCCTGTGGGAGAGAAAAACAGATTTTTTTTCTGAAAGCCATTCAGCCCCTTAGAAGAATTAGGAGATAAGACTCAAATCCATGCAATTAGAAATGAAATGAAACAAAACCTTGCAAAAATCCAGAAGATCACCTACACCTACTTTGAAAACTTGTATTCTAATTAGATGGAAAATGCAGAAGAAATGGACAGATTCCTAGATACATATGAATTACCAAACTGAACCAAGAAGATACAAAAATCCTAAATAGACCAATATCAACCAATATCAACCAATATCAAATCAATGATGTAATTAAAATTTACCAGCAAAGAAAATCCCAGGCCCTAACAGATTTTCTGCTGCATTCAACAAGAAATTGAGCCGGACATGGTGGCATACACATGTAATCTCAGCACTTGGGAGACTGAGGCAGGAGGATCATTGAGAGTCTGAGACCAGCCCGGGCTACAAAGAGAGCGCAAGACCAGCCTGAACTACATAGTGAGACTCTGTCTCAAAAGGATCAAAAAAAAAAAAAAAATAAAAGGTGTTTAGAGAAGACCTCATACCACTACTTCTGAAACTCGTTAGTAAATTGAAAGGGAAGCGATACTCTCAAATTCATGCTTAGGAGGAAGCATTATTACCCTAACACCAAAACCGGAGAAGGACCCAGCTAAGAAAGAGAACTACAGGCCAATCTCCTTAAAGAACATAGACGCAAAAATTCTCAATATGATACTAACCAACAGAGTGCAGTAAATCATCAAGAAGATTACACAACATGATCAAGTGGGACTCATCCCAGGGATGCAGGAATGGTTCAACATGCATAAATCAACAAATATAAAACACCATATCAATAGAGCCAAGAACAAAAATCATATGATCATCTCAATAAAAGCAGAAAAAGCTTTTGACAAAGTTCAACATCCATTCATGATAAAAACCCTACAGGAAATTGAAATAGATGGTCTTTACCCCAATCTGATCAAAGCCATCTGTGATAAACCAACAGCAACATCACACTAAATAGACAAAACCTAAAAGCTTTCACTCTAGAATCAAGAACAGGACAAGGAGGTCCACTGTCTCCACTTTTATTCAGCATAGTGCTGGAAACTTCAGCCAGAGAAATTAGACAAAAGAAGAAAATAAAAGAAATAAGGACAGGAAAGGAAGAAGTTAAATTATCATTATTTGCAGATGACATGATACTCTACATAGAAGACCCCAAAAACTCCACTAAAAAATTGCTAGAGTTGATAAGCAGATTCAGTAGCATAGCTGTATACAGTCAACACTCAACAATCAATAGACTTCCTGTACCCAAAGAACAAACCCACTGAGAGAGAAATTAGGGAAACAACACCTTTCACAATAGCCTCCCCGAAAATGAGATACTTAGGAATCAGTCTAACAAAGGATGTAAAAGCCCTCTACATTGAAAACTACAGTACTCTGAAAAAGGAGACTGAAGAGGGTATCAAAAAATGGAAGGATATCCCTTGCCCTTGGATAGGAAGAAACAATATAGTGAAAATGGCCATATTTCCAAAACCATTATACAGATTTAATGCAATTCTGATCAAAATTCCAACAGCACATCTCACAGAATTAGAGAAAACAACTTCAAATTCATTTGGATCCAGCAGAGACATAGAATAGCAAAGGTAATTCTCGGCAAAGAAAGGCAGGGTGGGGACATCACAATCCCTGCCTTGAAGTTATACCGTAAAGATGAGGTGGTAAAAACAGCATGATGCTAGCAACAAAACGAAACAAACAAACAAAAAATTAGACCCAAAGATCAGCGAAACAGATTAGAAGCTGCTGAAACAATTCCAGACATACTCAGCCACTTTATCTTTGACAAAAAGGCCAAATGCACTCACTGGAAGAAAGATAGCCTCTTTAATAAATGGTGCTATAAAAACTGGCTGTGCACATGCTGAAGATTAAAATTGGACCTATACCTTTCACCATTCACTCAACTAAATTTGAAATGGATCAAAGATGTAAATATTAAAACACAAACATTAAATCTGCTGGAAGGTAGAATAGGCAAAACTCTTGAAGACACTGGTGTAGGCAAAGACTTTATGAATAAAACCCCGATCACACAGTAACTAACAAAGATCAACAACTGGGATCTCATCTTATGAAAAAGCCTTTGCACAGTAAGAGAAACCACTAACAGAGTCAAGAGACAACCCACAATGTGGGAAAAAAATGTTTGCCAGCTGTTCCTTGGACAAAAGGTTACAATCAAGAACATATGAAAAACTCAAATAAAAATCAGATCTCCCAAATTTAAAGACCCAGTCCAAAAATGCGCATCTGAGATGAATACACACTTCTCAAATGAAGAAATACAAACAGCAAATAAATATGTGAAAAAATGTTCAATATCACTGGTTGTTCAAGAAATGCAAATTAAAATACTGCTGAGATTCCATCTCTCCATGGAAAAAATGGCTACTATCAAGAAAACAACCAATAACAAATATTGTCTAGTCTGTGGGGGAAAAGGAACCCTGCTCCATGGTTGGTAGGAGTGTAGACTGGTGCAACCACTATGGAAATCAATGTGGAGATTCCTCAAAAAACTAGGATTGGAGGTTCCATGTGACCCAGCTATTCCCCTTCTGAGTGTTTTCCCAGAAGAATTAAAAACATTGTACTACAACAATATACGTGCACCCATGTTTCTGGCAACACAATTTGTCATAGCTAAATCTTGGAAACAACCCAAATGCCCATCAGCCAAGAAATAGATAAAAAAGATGTGGTAATTTTATACAATAAAGAAAGGCAAACTGCACTTTTATAGGTAGATGGATGCAACTCAAAAGCATACTCATAAGTGAAATAGACCAGACACACACTGTGCAAACATCTTACTGTCTCCCTGGTGTGAGAAGCTGAAAGAGTATATAAGATCCAAAATGTACAATTGATATGTAAAATGGAAAGAAACTGTTCAAGAGAAAAGAGAAATGGGGATGTGGGAGAGGGGAAAAGAAGGAAGGGATGTGTGTGTGTGTGTGTGTGTGTGTGTGTGTGTGTATGTGTGTGTGTGAGTATATATGTACATATGCATATATAAGATAGTGAAGATAGTTACACTACTAATTTCTCTTAGTTCATTGAAAAGAAAGATTTGTGCTAATATTGGCATGACAATTAAATGCCTGTGTCTTTACTCTGAGTAATTTAAAGATAACAATACACAGTGTATTAACCATTGTTACCGTCTGTCTCAGTTACGTTTCTCTCATTGCTGAGACAAAATACCCAACGCCCAAAATGAAGGAAGGAACGGTTTACTTAGCTCACAGTTTGTGGAGGTTTCAGTCCATATTTGGCTGTTTCTGAGGCAGAGTCAGAGGGCTACAGTTCATGGCGGCAAAAGATAGCAAAGCAAGAGCCGAAAGAGAAGAACGGCAGCAGGCAGCCTCTTTTTTTCTCCCTTACATTGTAAACAGGCTCCCCAGCCCAGGGCGAGTAGCTCTCACACAATCTCCATGCCTTCCTCTTCCACAGGCTCAGGATGTGTACAAAGTAAGTACCTTGGCTTCCTGTTGAGTCACTTAGTTAAACCCTAGACCCCCCCAAGTTGACACCATGTATCAACCATAACACCATCCTATAATCTTGTTATAAAACTTGGGGGGGGTCCTCTTTAAAAAAAGAATTAGGAGATGTCATTTAGCGAGATCTGATAAGGTGAGAAGAAAGCTCTCCTGCTGACACCCACCTCCTTTCCTCTTGACGTTGCCTAGTTTGTGCGCGAGCGGGAAGTCACTAGCATCAGGAGATGTTAGAGATCCATATATTTTCTTTACTCTTTTTGGCAGCAGGAATCGAACTCAAGACCTTGTGCTTGCCAGGCAGGTGCTGTGCCACTGAGTTACATCCCCAGCCCAATCCATGCGTTTTCAAAACGTTCACTGATGCTTCATAATGCTAAACTACAGCCTTGTGGAGTCAAGGACTGTGTTTCATCAGTCTTTCTGCATTCCACAGTATTAAACTGACATTAAAATTTGAATGCAATAGGTTCTCTTTATAGATGTTTCTGTTTACTTTTATGTGAGAGGAATATAAATGATATGCGTACAGAAGAGTGCACAAGCCACTTGTGCCATAAACATACAGCTCAGTGAACTTCACGAATGAAACATTTGCATGAGCAGCACACAACGAAAGCAACGGAACAGTCAGACATAGAAGTGAAGGCTGCTTCTCCCACATGCGGGCCTCTCACCCCTAAGTGAGCACATTCTTGTTCGCTCTTATGCTACAGGGTTGGGAGTACAGCTACATTATCTCTCTATATTTTTGCACTGATAAATAGGCTTCACACTTTAGAAGAGAAATTTAAAGTGGCTTACAGGGTCTGGGGATATAGCTCAGTGGAATAAGCGCTTGCCGAGCAAGGGCAGGGTCCTGAGTTCGATCCCCAGTACCGCAAAAAAATAAAAAAATAAAAAAAATAAAGTGGCTTACAAAGGTATGTACTACACAAGAAAACTAAGCAAAAAAAATTAGATACAGAAGAATTTGAAGTGAAGGCCAAACGTTGGTAGGAAACTAAGATTATCCATCATTTTCTGTACACAGTCCAGTGTGGTGCTGTTCATGGGATTCACATGTGGCCACTGAAATTTAAATTTTAGGCCAAATTGAAGCTGTCATTTCTTAGTCATGCTAAATATATTTCAGATGCCCAGCAGCCACATGTGGCTAATGGCTACCACAGTGAGTAGCACAGAGAGAACATTGCCTTCATGGCAGAAAGTTCAAGAAAGCCCCAAATTTGACTGAGGGTGTTTTAGTACTAAATGCAAAGTGGAAAATCATCAATGATATGATGCAGAGTCCATGAGGGAAAAATCAGTGATGCTTTCAGGGCAGAAGCATCCCTGGTTCTGCGTCCTGTGAGTAGGGTCCCCCATCTTCCCAGGTCCCTAAGGGTATCAACAGCCCGTCCTCAGCTGCACCTCCAGACTCACCACAGTGAGGCTTGCAAGGCTCTTTCCCATGTGGTGCCCACAGATGCAGGCGAGGCATGGCAGCCAGGTCTAGCTCAGAGAAGTCTCTGCACAGGGAGCCTGAGCAGACAAGATGATCCTCACCTATAGCTCCTAGTGGCTTTCCTGAACCCCAGAGGGAGAAAAATGCCTTCAGATAATCCCCATGTTTGCTTGCAAGCCTTTCATAGCTAGAAAGTGACAGTGAGTTTGTATTTCTTTTCCACAACCAGCTTCTTGGAGAACACCTACCCCCTGTAGGTGAAGGACAGTCTGTGCTACAATTTAGCCAAGCTGGCACCTTAATAGGGAGCTCTAAGGAGCCTGACAAGGATACAAACCTGAAAGGAAGGCCACCTCCTGCTGTGGAGGTATGTGGGCAGGACCACAGTTCTTAAGAAGCAGTTTGAGTCCAGTCAGACACACAAACAAAAGCACAGTTAAGGACCCCAAGCTCAATTCTACAGTGAGAATGAGGCTGCAATTTTAAGCTGGAAAATGTTAAAAGCAGGTTGTTCTCTGTCATTACAGAAGCAAGGTAAGTAACAGTGGTGCCGGAGTCTTCTGGCACCTTCTGGAAAACATCTTCTCTGGAGGATGCAGGCCTTTCCAGACCCTTACCTGCCCAAGGCTTCCCAGCAGGGTCCCTCCTGGCCTCCTCTCCCCCTTGCTCACCCTGTTCCTCCCGCACTGGCCTGCTTACTGTTCCTGGGATGTGGCAGGCTCATTCCTGCTTTGACTACATCCTTTCGGCCAGACCCAGGAGGGGACAAAGACGAGCTGCCCAGTTCTGGGCCGCAAGTTCACAGCTGGTCCGGAGTATTTCATGTGGGCCTGATGTGAGAAACCACACATAGAAGCGGGGTGCTACCCAGAGACGCACCCTCCCAGGCCCTGGGGCTACAGGAAGATGACAGTAGCACCCTTGGGGAGCAGCAAGCAGCACCCTGGCTGCAGATCTCACAGAGCAGAGTCCAAGTCCTGTGCGCCTGGTGGCTGGACAGCACCACAAACCGAAGTCAGCTGTAATTTCCAGAGAATTTTCTCCCTCTGTTGATGTATTTTTTTCTTCCAATTAGCCCCCCTTCATGTTTTCACATTTTATTTTATTAGAAAATAATAAAACCATTAACTCCCCAAATTTTGAAAGTTAGAGTTGGTAAAATAACAAATCCACTATCACCATAACACGGATCTTTTTGGTACATGTACGCCGTCTATGTAATGTTTGTTTTCTAAATTTTTTTTCACTTTTCCTTACTTATGCCCCAAAAATCTAGGAAAAGAACCTCTTACTATAAATGGGCATCTAACTTCTTTTATTCTCTTTCCCATCACCAATCTTCCACCCATGCAAATGGAAGGTTACCTTCGAGGGTCCTTTGATTTCAGGGAGATTTCCATCTGATTCTTGGCCCCGTTCTGAAGAATAAGTCCCCAGACCCTGGAGCTTTATTCTGGGAAATACGATTCCAATATAGCTAATGCAACACAGTTCAGGGACACAGTGGTTATGGGAATAAAGTGAGTAAAATATAAGGAAAGGATTTAACATAATAAATCCTGGCACACAAGGAGGACCATTAAGAATTTACTGTTGCTATAATTAGTATCAGTATCACCATTACCGTGACCATCAGAGTCTGTAAACCATTTGCCCCTAGGCTCTCAGCCAGTCAGGGCCCAGTAAGGGTTCTTGCAGACGCTCCACCACTGAGGGCTCTCCAGTGGGCCTCTGGATCACAAAAAAAGCACCTTCCTACCTGAGGCAAGACTTCAAGACAGTCAATAGGAGACGTTCCTATTTCAGTCACATGGAAGGTAGTCTTGCTTTTTTTAGTGTCTTTCATTACATTGTCACACTAGCCTCATTGTCCTGAATTGGCTTTCATGGTCACTTGACTTTGGGGAAAAGCCAGAAGTCCTATGGGGGCAGATCTTGCAAACAAACTAGGTGAGGACAGAAACAGCCTTAATGTGATGAGTCAGTTCAGGATATTGAGGCAGCCAGAAAAAGACATGAAAGAGAACTTCCAGAACTGCTTCAGACGGGAACAAGAGGGATGGGATGAGTGTGTGCAGGTTGGGGGGATTTCAAAGGGGGCTAAGGCCAACGTGTCTCCTACTACAATAATTTTTTAAATCTAAACATTCACTGTACACTTTGACCACACCTCATACATAGGAGTTAAATAATTTACCCTTAGAAGAAGCCACAAATTACCGTCAAGTAGTTCAGCAGAAAAGAGAAAAATTATACATATATTTGTATACATATACAGATAACTAATGGTATTTATGTACTTATGTAGATTAAGAGAAAAACTATCTAAATGGTAGGCATAGGGATGTTTCTTGTTCTGTTCTTTTCAATACTTTTGAATATTTGAAAAGCTTTATACTAAACACTGGAGAAAAGATCACATTCTTGACCACCTTTAGGAGAGGTTTTAGGAGCCTTTCATCTCCAGGCCCACTGATTAGACATTGTCAGATTTCTATGTGGAATACATTAAAGCCATCATATGCTTGGTAAAATAGGAAATAAGTACAATGTTTCTCTACTCTAAAACTGTACTCTAAGTGTGCATTATTGCCCAACAACCCACCTGTCCAACCTCAGAACCAATTCAGTAAGGCTCTGAGGATACATGCACAGGTGTTCGTTTCTGGCAGAACTTGGCAGCTAACTCTTAGAAGGCGATGAGGCCAGTACAAGCTTTATAGACCAGTGGCTTAAAAATAACAGCACTGCAAGTTTATAGCAACTGTAAAAATGTCCATAAGTAGGAGCAGAAGTGGAAAGGGCTTAAAGGTGGAGTGTCATCACTCTAAAAGGCAAGGCCACCTCCTGGGGAAGAAAGGCCTGCCTCTTGTGTGGCTGTGTTCCTTGGTCTCTACTCACACAGGGCCCTGGCTGCCACCTGGCACACCGCTTTCATGCTGGCCCTTGGAAGCAGGAGGAGTCCCCCCACAGCATCTGCTCCTATAACTCATCGTTGGGCAGTTGCTGGTATCACACAGATCCGTAATCCTTAGGTCATGAGGAATCTATTCATACCTAAATTTAACCAATTGTTCATTCAATCAAATTAGAAAGTGCTTGCACAAACCAAGGTTTCTGCCCTTGTGAAATTAACAAGGGGGGTAGACAGTAAACAAGAGATATAATAAAAATTATATAGTGTATTAGGAGGTGCTATGGGAGGAATAGATTCAATTGGCTTTCTGAACCTTGTAATATGAGGCTGATTTTGTTTATCAAAACAAGGTGTCAAAGCCCAAGGATTTTTAGTTACTGTATTCAAGCAAGAATTGTCCTTGCACATGCTAAGATTCCCTGGTAACCAAAGAAGAAAAGATCACATTCATTTTCAAATTCACTTGTCTGTTTTTGCATATATATAGTACAAAATCTATATAGTAAATTAAAAATTATAAAATGTCCCTTTTGTCTGATACCAGTATATTGCTTATCTGAAATATCTGTTGTAGGAATTCCAAGTTGATTTTCATTTTTCTAAAAGGAAAATACCTTCTTGAGATTGAGAAGCAAAGAAAATACTTCATATTGCAAGGCTGAAGTCACACCTAAATCATTAAGCTGTTGGGATGTTTATTTCTTATAAATTTCAAGAAGTCAAGTTTCACAGGGTTTTTGTGACATAGCTGTGAAGGAAGTACTCCCTTTTTCTAACTGAGGGCATTTGCACAGCGTAAATGGTAAGTGTGATTTAGCTGTCCATGAGCAACAGTTGTTATTGAACCAGCTAAGCACTCATCAGTGAAAGGTCGAGACGTCCTTCTACCAGTATTTAGTGAGTCAGCTGCAGTTGAGCACTGGTCAGCTCCAGATCAAGGCCGGCTGAAGTACTCCCTTCCCAGCAGTACTTGCTTGACTATCCCTGTCCCCGCTGACATGGGTACAGCTGGGGCACCATATTGGGATGACCCACTCCCGCCTTCCTGGCAGTAGCTGCGTCCAGACTGTCTGTGCACCTGCTGTCATGTTGGTGCTAGAGCACTGGTACTGAGAAAGGATGCTCTCCCTCCTGATGGCCAAAGCTCCAACGTGTAAAACTTGGGAGTGCTCAGCAGCAAATGGTGCTAACTTGCAGAAGGGCTGGAGAAGAAAGTTCCACTTATCCTGTGGACCAGTTTGCAATTCTGTATGGCATCTCCTCAGTACTGATGTAGATTAAATTTAATATGAATTCAGTCTCCCTGTTTTTCTGTACAGGGATTTAATCCAGGGCTTTCTTACTGAGCTACATCCCCAGCCCCTTTTATTTTTTATTTTGAGACAGAGTCTTGCTAAGTTGCCCTGGCTGGACTCTAACTTGCAATCCTCCTGCCTCAGCCTCACAGGATGCTTCTTATTAGTGTATGTTGGATTTCTGTCCTTGATTGCAAAAAGAGTAAAACACTCAGTGGACAAAATTCAGGGCTAATCTTGATCCTTTGAAAGGCCTATGAGAAGGCGTTTCATCTCTTTTCCACCAAAAGAACTGGTAACTTTTCCTTTAGACACTACTTCAGCCTCAGGTAGTACTGTTGTGACCCCCCTCCACTACAGCATGTCTGGTCAGGAAGGTGAATCCAGTGGGCTCAGCTTAATCTTTTCACTGCTTTCCCTAAGATCAGGTATTAATCCTTGGCTCAATCATTAGATGGCAGGAATAGGAGGATCGCTTGGCATGAATCTGTAAAACCAGGACCTTGGGATGGAGCTGACTCTTTGGAGGCCTATGGCATGCGAATACTCTCAAAGCCCTCCCTCTGCAAGCCAGAGAGGGACATTGCTTTCTGAGATCCCCTTAAGGGTAATGATGCTGACCTCTGTGTCCTGAGCTTCTTTATCTCCTCTTTCCTCTCCTGCTTCCCTCTTCAGCTGCCCAGCAGTATGTGTGAGGTTGCTTCTTTGGTACCACTTTGAAGTAGAACATATCAAATATCTGGGCCTTCCAAGTTCACTTCTCTCTTCCATTAACCCAAGACTACTTGCTTATTAGAGGACTACATAGGCAGCAAAGGCTTGAGGGGGATGTGGTATCCAGCTGAGTGTGTAAATACCGTAAGAGAAACAAAGACATAGAGAGCCAATGAAGTGTGGGTGCAAATTAGCCAGTCTGCGTGGGGTGCAGATGGCTGTTAATAAAGCGGACTTAGAGAGTGAGGCAAGTCCAGGGAGACGGGCAATGTGAACAACCACGTGCAGCTCTGAAACCCCTGTCAAAGCAACCGTTAAAGAGGTTTCTATCCCCCACTCCTTGTTGGGACTCCTCCCAGCCAAAATCACCATCTATGTGTAATTTCAGTTAGCTAGAAAAGCAACCCCAAACTGTCTGGAATGACATAATCATCTCCCTGGTAGACACATCTAATACCAGAAAAATTTGGAATTAAGGGGGAAAAAAATCACAAATCCCTAATATTAGCATTTTGTGATAAGTTCAGAAACAATTTGTTCATGTTTTGTGTTTTAAGAATTTGTTGTGTTTTAGAGCATATGACATTTTAGAACTAGGTCAACCTTTTTCTTCCAATTTTAAATATAATTTAGAGTTGATTTACATTTACTTTCAGGTTAGGTGATGTAAGAGTAAAGTTTTAGTAAATTTGTAACATTGAACCATTTAAGAAGATTTAATGTTCATTTCTTTATGTTTAATGATTAGATTTCTAAGAGTTGTTTACATGCTTCAAATGTTTTGTGTATTAATGAGACCACTGAACTACTTAAAAAGAAAAGCAAGGAGTTGGGGTTACACCAGGGGTGAAGCACTTGCCTGGTACGTATGGGCCCCTGGGCTTGATCCCCAGCTAGCCAAAAAAAAAAAGAAAAGGAAAATATTTTTTAAAATCAATACATTGAATGTATAAATGCAGTACAGAATGTCAAAGGAAATTAAAATAATTATTTCTTAAGATTTGTTGGATTATAAAGTGATATTTGTAAATTGAACTCAAATCAATATATTTAAGAGAAAATGAACCAGAAATTGATAACCTTAGTTGAATAGAGTGTGTGTGTGTGTGTGTGTGTGTGTGTGTTGCCTCTCTCATGCTAGGTAAGTGTTATGCTACTGAGCTATGAACACAGCCCTATATATTAATTTTAAATGTAACTTTGAGTCTTTTCTGTGCGTATAGGCAGATCTGAATATCTATATTAACAGTCCCAAATTTTAATTGATTATGTAGACCTTTACCCTGAATAATGGAGAGTTAGTTCAATTCTAGCCAAGACTGGTCCAGATATACCCGTGACATGTCCTGAAGACTATGAAATCCCAAGGACCAGTTACTCAGTGGGGAGAATTAAGAACCAGTGAGGTGTTCTGAGGACTCTTTCTAGTCGGCAGTGTTCCCAGAGTGTCCTGTTTGCTCTGGGCTTTACAAGAGTCCATGGAAATGGGTATCTGGCCAATGCTCTTTAAGGTCCTCTGCAACTCAAGGTGGACCCAACCTGAACCAGCTACCGAAGACCCAGATTTGTCCTCCACCCCTCACACCCCAGCAGGTACTTCTTTAGGCACACGGCCGACTGACCACATGTCAGGGTATTGCCGGATCTAAAAATGTAAACCTGACATAACTCATTTACAGTCCTCAAAGATACAGCCTATCTTTGTCCAAAGATACCTAGCTGGCATCTTCACCGAATATCAAGTTCTTTCATTTTAAGTCCTTCTGTTTCTGCATCTGTACCTTAATAATAAGCACTTCAAAAACAGACTTTTAAAGAATTTTAATTTTATTTAATGTTTTTACTTATTTTGTCCTACCCAAGAAAGCCCACACAGAATTCTGGCCAGAAGAGCAACTCATAACGTAATGAGTTGTGGATGCTGCCCTGTGATAATAGCAAAAGGGAGTCCCTGGCATATTCCCAGCATGCTTCTTAATAACCCATCCAACTTTAGGTTGCTGGCCTAAATTCTATTTGCTAAGTAGAGGCATTGTTGTTATAAAACCAATCTCAACAATCATTGCCATCTCCCAGTTAGGTAGGTTTATGGAAAAGATGAGATCTGTCTTTGCTTTTTATAATCTCCAGTGGCAAGGAGGTCCACGTGTTCCGAGCAAGGCCAGAGGGGGCTTTTGTTCAGCCTGGCCTTTGTCCTGTGGGCAGTCAGGTGATCCCTTCTGATGTGAACAGCCCTGTGTTTCTAGCATGCACGTTACAAGTACACTCGGTTCTGTTTCAGGTGAGTTAGCAGATAACACTGGAGGAGCAAACTTCCGTAAGCCATAGAACTGAGGAGGATTCAAGACCAAAAAGTAGGTTTTGTTATGAAAACAGCTTTGCAGATAAGAAGAAAGTGCGAAATTATGGAGAGGGGAGGATGGCAGTGGAAACTCAGTCTCCAGAATTTCTATCAACCGTATCATTTGCCAGACAGGCTGATGGCAGGGACAAGTTCAGTATACTTCAGCAAAAATAATTGTATTAAAAGAGGGAATGAATTAGCATAGCAAAGGGCTTAAGATAAGAAGAAAAAATATTTCTGTGTGCTGGCCTCACCTCTCTGTCTTGCTCTCTGAATTGTCTAAGAAAAAGGGAGTTTTCTGAGTGTTTGTCTTTAGAGCCTTCCAAAAGCACAGATTTTTGGAGGTGGAAGGTCACAAGAGTTTACTTCACAGAGAGCAAGAAAGAGGCTTTTTAAAGTTCTGAAGAGTACATAGTCTGAAAATATATAGTCACCCAGAACATCCTAATTCCTGTAGGCTTGAAAGTAGGTATGGGCCCTTTCAAGAGAAAAAGAAAAGGGCAGGCTAGGCATAGGGCAAATCAGAAAGCCAGCCCTTCACAGCAGTCCCTGATCTGGCTAGACAGTGAGATCACCCGCAGAGCTGTATACCGCCTGGGACTCAGCCCAGAGATTCTGCTTCAGTTGCTTTCAAATAGGGTGTTTTTTTAAGTCTTTGCAAAGGATTCTTAGGTTCAGCAAGGACTGTGAAATACTGTGAAGTCACTCAATGAATTCTGCTTTCATTTCTGTACTTCTTGGCATATTTTCATGATAGTATCAGTCTTGAGGCCACTTTGTCAGTATCTTTTCTAGCAAATACATCTATGCAGTAGTTCAAATGATGGAGGGAGTGGTCCCAGATGAGAGCAGAAGGGATGTGGATGGATGACCAGCTGTCATCTATGCAGGAATACGAACTTGCCAAGGCCAGTAGAGGGTTGTAAGATGCACAGTAGACCTACCTCATTGGTGTTCACGCAGTTTAAGTGTGAGTCCTTTTCCAATATGGTCAAGTACCTCAGCTCTGCAATAGCACCGTCTCTGGGTTTTATAACCCATTTTTATCTATGTCAGATGATAATGGTGGGTGCCTAGTTGTCCCTGAATTAGAGATTGGAATATAAGCCAAAAAATGACAGGCATCCCACACTTGAAGTTCAGAAGAGCGCTGTCCACCAGACCAGCCATGTCCCTCCTCTAGGCAGGCTGCGTGGCACAGTTAAACAGAAGCAGACCTCCCTCTACCTCAGTTCCATATAAGGGCTGGGGGGAAATGAGGTCAGTAGAGTATCTTTGGACGTGCACATCCCCCTGCTCCCTGCATATCTCCACATCTCCTTCCCACCTTCACTGATTGTCTCTTGGGTTTATCATGGTCAGCCATGGAATGGAGAAGACTGGATGCTCCAGGCCTGGGGTTACAATAACTCTAAGGAAGGGGCAGAGGAAGGTGACTAGGCCATGGGGGACACAGACAGATGCATGCAGGGTTTGTGCATAGATGGAGAGGGAGTAAAATGGGAATGCAGTTTAAGTCTTCATAAAAAGCAGTTGCCAGGAGTCAGTGGTAGTTAATGAAATTCTGACAATATTTTGTCAGTTCCTTCTAGTCCTGCGCCTTACAGCCAATGGGCAGAGTAAATTGCAAATCATATGGGCAAAGGAAAATGGAGATTTTATACAGACACAAGACCTTGTGACCGCCCATGGTGTTCTTTCTTGTCTTTTCTTTCAGTGTTACAGATTCTATCACGGGACCTGTCAGCCTGAGCTCCTAGTCCTCAGACATGACCTTGATTTTCTCTGTTGTTCCTCTCTCTTACTAGGCTGGATGTCAGATCAATAGCCTGGTTCATTCCTAGCACTTCCAGGTGCTCAGGCCCTTTCTGTTTTGTGTCTCCTGTGACACTTGCCACGTGTTCCCAAGAGCTGCTCCCATAGTGAACAAAGTGGGCCCTTGAAGCATCCCTCAAATATTTCTCAACTTGAAAATATTCTCATTATCGTCAGATGCTGAAGATATTTTGCTCATATTACCAGATTCCTCAGGACATTTTTCCTCTCACTAGATGTGTAATCCCAGAACTCTAGGAGGCTGATGGAGGAGGACTGCAGGATCAAGGCAATGTGGCAGCTTACCAAGACCCTTACTCTCTACGTAAAAAATTAAAAAGGGCTGAGGCTATAGCTCAGTGCAAAGGCCCTGTGTAAATACATACATATATACATACATAAATACATAAATGCTATTTAGGATATATATGTGTTTTTACACGTGTAAAATATCTTAAAAGTTTCTTGATAATAAGCTGTTTTAGAAGATATATATTTTATATTTTTTGTGCATTTGATTTATTCAGCAGGAATTTCTTAGTCAGTGCCTAGCATGCACAAGTATGAATAACTGTTTAAACACTTATATAACTGCAGTTACCAGAGGTCAGTCAACCAAGCTTCTAAAAGTCTCGAGCACTAAGTAAAGATTTTGTAATTAACACAGTTCCTCTAAACATATAAATGTGCATTCCTGCAAATGTCTCTTGTTTATTTATTGTAAGTGATTTATAAACCCCAGGTCAAGTGGAGATCACAGGTATTAAAAAGAATGGCTTAACAAAATCAGAGGCATGTTTTTCTCTCCACCATGTGGTAGTCCGGAGTCGTTGGGGATCCAGATTCGTTTCTATGCTGCCCTTCATCCCCAGCCTCAGATGGGCTACTAGATGGGATAGAAAAGAGCTCTTGAAATGGAACAAAAGCACCATCTTTGAAAGAAATAAAAGATAAATATTAAAAATAGGAACATCAGTTCGTCAAAAGAAAATACTAAGAGACTACCAAGATGAGACACAGACTAGATAATAATATTTGCACATGTGTCTAAGAAAGGTAGTGGATCCAGAATGTCAAGAAAAGGAACTTCCGAATGAGCTATAAACCCATAGGAAAATGCTCCGTATAACCAATCGTCAGGGAAATGCAAAGGTATGTGCCATTGCCCACCAGAACAACTAAAATTAAAGAACAATGATAACACTAAATCTTGGTGAGGATATGGAGCAATTAAAGTAGTTGTAAGTTCCTGGTAGGATTACACATTGCTAGCATCAACTTGGAAATATGTGCAAGTACACTAAAGCTGAAACTATCCCCACTGTGTGCTCAGTACTTCTTCTCCTAGTTACGTGTCCAAGAGAAATGAGTGCATGTTGTTTTCCAAAGCAGAGGAGGTGGCAAGATGGGAATCCACCGGGACATGTTGAACTTTATCTCAGAATATGGGCAGGGGTTCTGTCTAAGCGGATGGACAGGGAGAGCACCACAGAAAGTCACAGAAACATAAATGAACCCAGTGTGTTGGAAAATGATGGCAGTTTACAGTGACTGGATGCAGGTTAGGATTTGAAAAGGATGCAGTGGCAAAGGCGTGTGGTTTTGCAAAGGAATGGATTTTGCCACGGGTTATGTTCAGGTGGATTTGGGGAAAATCACTCAGTGATTATCACTTTGGTGCCCTTTTACCAATTCTGGAGAATAAGTCTTTTTCCTATGCCTGAATTATACTGCAGGCTGTTCTCTGAAGAATGGAACTGATGTATTACTCTAGCTGATGGTTGTCTGGAAAGTCATACATTTCCATTAACGGCTAAAAGGCAAGGCGGATAGGCAAATGAATCCATCCATGTCACTTAAGCCGCTGTCCTACGTTGCCAAAGATCCCTTTGACAATTTTCGAACCTTTGACCTAAAAATGTCACTAATTTTACAAAATGTTCACAGGCTTTATCACTTAAATTTAACCTGCCTCTCTTTTGACCATTCAACATAGGCTTTTTCCACGGGCAATTTCTTTAACATGTCTATGAAACCACCATGAACAGAATGGTAGGAGAGGCAAAATATGTTTTTCTTTAAGGCAAAATTCTGTTTCCTTATGTGATCCCATTGTCCAATTTTTTTGAAGGACTAATATTTATTAGTCCCTGGGTTTAAAAATTCATCACTGGTTCATCAGGGAGCAGGCAGTGCCACACTGGTCATGTTTCTGCCAAGGACTAAGCAAAGAACATAACCATACTCAGAAGAGGGGTGAAGCTGAGGGAGAAGTTTCTGAGCCCAAACAAGACACCACCAGGTTGCTGGAGGAGGGGCAGAGTCCCCTTTACCAACAATTTAAGAAGAAAAGATTCGACCTATATGCCAGAGAATGAGCTCTTGACTCCAAGACCCTTGAGAAAGAGCCATTTATGAATTCAAATTTTCTAGTGGCTTCAACATAACCAGAACTCCCTGGCTGGTGGCCCTAAGCAAATTAATTTATGTGGTGCTGTTCTGTTCCTTCCAGAAAGTTCCTTAAATAGCAATGAAGGGAACTTCTGGATTCCAGGGAGGCATCTAGCCTGCAGTTCTTCACAGAGAAGAAAGGAAGCTGATCCCACAGCCTCATGCTGCCTGCCATCCCTCAGGAGGGGAGCCATGAAAGCCATGCAAGAAAGGCACAGCCTCTAGTCTCACGGCAGGAGGGCCCACTGGGGAGAATCTCTGGGCATGTCTGACTCATTCGCAGCCTCGTGTGTTCCTGACCAAGCAGACAAAAGAGGCAGGAAACAGAACCACAGCAGGTGAAGGGCACTCACAGGAGCCCCATCCTTTGTACACACAAGTGCTCCTTAGATTAGATAAGCCCCTGTTTCTAGAAGCTAGCTGATTGTTCTTCAGCTGATTCTTCTGCAGAGCCAGAGAGCTCTACCAGGCCTGCTCCAGGCAGGTCCTGCATACACACTAGCCCTAGGCAGACAAGGGATGGGGAAAGGAGGCCCTGCAACCTCCCCACCTCCAGCTCCCAGCCCAGGATGCCTGCAGTTATTCACAACACAGAGCCAACCCCAGTTCCACCCCCCCCAGCAGGCATCTCCATTGGTATGTGGGCTCCCCTCAGTGAAAAAGACCAGGTGCCACCTCTTATCAAAGCCACAGAATAAAGGGTTGCTCTGGACTACTGCCTTCATCATGCAGTAAAAATTAGTGTTAGGCATGCTTCTGTGAAGTGATTACAGTCATTTAAATCTTTGTTAAACCAGGAGGTATTCATCTTTTGCCAGTTGTGCCTAGTTTTGAACCAAACTTAACAGTCCCCTGTTCCGTTAGTGAAAAGATTTAGATGACCCCCAGCATTCCTCGCTTGGGAGCTTGAACCTTTTGCATTTCTTGAACCAGCACCTAGAAAGGCTTCCCTTTTCCATGCAGATTTAGGCTACCAACTCTCCAAGAGCAGGTCCTCCAATAAGACAGACAAAGTGGCACATACAGTACTTATCAGTAAGAAAATGACATTAGAGAACCCAGGGAAATTGGCCTCTGGGAAAAATAAATAATAAACACGGCTTTCTCCCCGCCCCAGAAGCAAGCTGCAAATGCGTCCTTCTACCAGCAGCTGCATGCCAATGCCTCCTCTCCTCTCTCAAGCTCAAGTGATGGAGAAAATTGGTTTTTCTGTCCAACAGCCACCCTACTGTGACACCTCCCAGGCGCACCTGCACGTTCTGAGGCAGTCACTTGGGTGATTCTGCGTCCATGCTTATGGCCCAGCAGTGGGGAACACATGTGCCAAGAAAGATCTCTCTCATCAGAGTACAGAGCCCTGCGGAGTATTACAGAGCATTAGCCAGGGCAGGACAGGACAGTCACAGCGATGGGATGGGAGTCCAGGGGACAGTGGAATGCACAGCAGCAGACCTTGGTGTGTAGGTCATACACCAGGAAGAGCCATCTCTGCCCAGAATCTTCCCACCCCTTATTTAGCAAGGCTGCAATGCTCTTGTAGTCTGGAGCTGCCCCAAACTGAAGTTGCATGGTGACAGTGGCCTGTGTCATGTGAGCTTTAGAAGGTCCACACCTTGGCAAGTTACCACCAGTCCTAAAACCATTTTGCATCATATTCTTTAAGGACCCATAATTCAGACTTGCACATATTTTAAGGAAATTGCTTAAAACCAGCCAAGGAACTCCTAGAAAATCCTCAACAACAGAATCCATGATTAAGAAGACTGTTACGTGAGCAACTGCATATGTGGCTCATTTGTCCCGCTTCTTAAGAAATGAAAGATTACTGTGGTGTCTTCTAGATGGTCTGCTGCCTCCAACCAACCTTTTCTTCACTCTTGCTGTACAGCCTTCAGGTTTTGACGTACAGTGTCTTATATTTGCTTGTGATGCAGAACCCACCATGACCTGACTTATACTTCTTCAGGCTCCCCTTTTAGTCTGGTCCATGGTCCCGGCCTCTGTTCAGACTGCTTCTGTGCTCAAACACCTGTATTAGTTGGCTTTTCATCACTCTGACAAAAATACCTGAGAAAAGCAGCGTAACAGAGAAAAGGCTGATTTGGGCTCTGATTTCAGAATTTCAGTCCATGGCTGGCTTGCTTGATTGTTCTGGGCCTGAATGAAGCAACACATCATGGCAGTAGGGTGTGCCAGAGAAGAGCTGCTCACCTCAGAGAGGACAGAAAGCGGGGAGCTACAGGGATTTTTATGGTTTGGTTTTTATCCAAACCATAAAAATGCCCTTTCTGTACTCACATACTGCCTTCCCCCTTGTCAGCTTCCAAGATTTTGTCCAGCATGATTTCCAAGACAAGCGTTGCTTCCTCGTACTGCCTCCTCCTCCATCGAATTCACCACCCTTCCTCTGTGTCCCAACCTGCCCTAGACAGACTTGAATTGTGGCTTTTTTGTATTTGAATGCTGTGTTGTTCATTCTTGGGACCTAAGATCACGTCTCATGGACATTGACTGTGTCTGATTCTCTGGACCTTTTCTACATTGAAGAACACACAGAAAATGCTCATGGTGACACATATATGGGACACAAGACTACTTGTAGAGGAGATCTATGTCTTGTCTCATCTTTAATCACCCATGCAAAGCCTGAACACACCCTCAGTTATAGTTGGCTGAAAGAAAGAGTCAATTAGTTTATCTCTAGTATTAAGAGATTTCTGGCATTAGGCAAACAAGGATCTTAGAAATCAATGAAAGGAATAGTCACAGAGAAAAAATAAGACTGAATAGGACACCAGTAGAGAAGTTGGTGGGTTTCTGACCCAGGTAAAGGCCTGCTAAACCAGCACGGCCCCAGACTTCATTCCGACTCGACCCTCCATCAGTGTTTTTTGGGCACATAGATTCCAACAAGACCAAACTGCTGCTGCCCAGGCAGCCCCTCACAAACCCTTGTCCGCAGCACACACCCTCACTGCTGCCGTCCTCCAGGAGCACAAGTGCCCATTTCCAAAGGCTCACCTACGGGAGGGCCGTCTGCCCTGAAGACTCTGCCCTTCTGGCGGCACGATCTCTTCCTCAGTGCCCCGCATGGTGCCTATCTTCACACTCTCTGGTCTTGGTATTTTTTGGTCCTTTCGATGAAGTTTAAATTCCATTTGGTCAAAAGTAGAATTTCATTGTACTTTCTTCTCCTTTGCCCATAATAAATCTTCGATAAACACGTAGCCATGGGAAAACCAGATTCCACATTAACAAGGAAGAGTGTTTGTTGTGAGAGCAGCGTCTCGGCCTGCTGCATGTTTCCTAGAAGGAAAGCCCCCCCAGTAAACCCCAGTCAGAACTCTATTGTCACTTCAGAGATTTCAGATCCATTGTCCTCAAACCCATTGTTGAAGTGAGAAGCTTGGCTTGTAGTTGTGTTCTGTAGGGAAAACTGAGAGAAGCAGAGTAGGTAGAAAGGGGCTGTGGAAGAGAAGGGCTCCAGCCTGTGCGGCAGAGGCAGGTTCCTGGGGAGGGCCTGTGCTGGCGGGGAGGCCTAGGGTGTGCAATTGGAGAACAGGGTGAGATGTCACAGGGTGAAGCTGCTTCCCTTGCTGAGGACCCTCAGGATTCCTCTTGAGTCAGTCATCCCTTTGTGATACCTAATTCCTGAAAGACAGAAGAGAGTACCAATCTCCCAGAGCCCCTTATTTGTGGAAGGTTTCCTGCCGGAACCTGGGCCACCCCCAGCATTGTGTCCTTGGGGTCACACAGGTACTAGAATGCAGTCCCATGTTGGTGTGATATGAAATTGCCTGTGCAAGGCCATCCTGACCCTTGCGTCCTCCTCCCAACACCTCCAAACAGTGTCCACAGGGGGAGCCCGTGCTGATGCGTTGGTTGGAGGGAAGCCCAAACCCACAAATTCTTTTTGCGGTTCATGGTGAGTCTTACCTCCCTGAGCATGCTCAGCCAGGCCCTTATTCTTTTTGCTAATTTCTGCTGTACTTTTAGCAGCAGTATTCCCTGTCATGATAAGGAGCTCGTTCTCTCTCCTCCCAGATGAGGTGTGAGGTGGCTTCTCCGACAGGTCTGCCCCAAGGCTGCTCCTGTCTCTGCTACTGCTGTCTTTACCTTGAGTTTGAAGAGCAAAATTTCTGATACTGCTTTACTTCTGAGACCTCGCTAGAAGTTTCCAGTGATGAACAGTGTGTTTCATGCTGCATGTACCAGTGAACCCCTGTCCTGACTAACAACCTATGTTCTCTCTCCCTGCAGGCACAGAGGGTGCACAAAAGGTTTCCCAAGCCCAGCAGGGCACACCACTCCTCTGAGAAGCAGCCTCGTTCTATCCTTTCACCGAGTGCCACTGCACTGAGCCACACACCAGGCAGCAGCCAGCCAACACTGTGTGACAGCTCGTTGCTGGGCCCCAGCCAGCTGGACTTGCCTGCTGAACACCAGCAGGAATGTGCCAGACAAGCCAAAAGCACCCCAAGCCCTCCCTGGTCTTTCCCGAGAAGCAAGTCCTTATTTTGTTTGCCCACAGTGGGCCCGACCCCAGCCTCCTGCATTGAACCACAGTGGTCTTCAAACACAGGTCCCATAGGCCAAAGGGCATCCAAACATGGGTGTGGCCAGCTCCTCTCCATTGATGACTTAGAAGGGGCCCAGGAGACAGATGTGGACACAGGCTTGCGGCTGTCCTCCTCAGACCTGTCTGTGGTCTCTGCATATTCTGCGCCGAGTCGTTTCTGTGGCACAGAGGAGAAGGCCCACGCCCCTGAAGGATACATCAGCCACTGGGCATCACACAAGGGCCCCAGAGAAGGGCCACTGCCCACTGGTAGCAGCGTAACCACAGAGGCTTCCTGGCTTTCCCTATCTTTTTTAACCAAAAAGTCTTCCAGCTCCTTGGTGACAGCTGTGTCTGCTCCTTCTCCTCTGACCTCCAGGGCCTCCTGTCTCACAGAGTCACGCCCAGAAGTCCCTCGTGATGCTCCCAAAGCCACACAGACTGGTCAAGATGTGCCACCACCCCCAGCAATGGCTGATCATGGGGATAATGACGTGGAGGAGTTCTACATCTGAGCATCTCTTGTTTGACGAGCACACTCAGACACATAGACTCAGGTCCTGCCACCCCTGCCCTCTGAACATACTAGTGTACTTTCCTTAGCCTTCAACTCGAGCTCTGTCTGGAACTTCATTATCCATTCCAGGGGGATTATTCGCACACTGGCCGTGCTACTGCTCTTAGCTGAGCTGTGGTGCATTTCTAGGGACTCCGTGAAAACACGGACATTTTTATGCAAATAAATCCCCACAATTTAAGTCAGAAAATATATTTTTTAATACTCATCTTGAAACATGGTTTAGTGCCCTTATACAATTTAAATACTTCCTATAATTATTTGAAATGAAAAGAAAACCTAGTCAGCCAGGGCTTATTGGGCAATTTTTCATGCTGTGAAAGAGAAAAATAGTTAAAGCCAAAACGTGGGAAAGAGACCAAGTCTCTTGCATGAGAGAATAGTGCACAAGGACAGAATTACTCCCTGCCGGGTTCTCTAGGTACTCTTATATTTACATTACCAGGGGACAGCGGCCCCAGGAATTTTCAAGTCATGCTTCTAGTGGACAAGCCAGGTGCTAAGACAACTGCCAGAATACATCAGGCTTCAGAGCACCTTACTCTGAGCACAGCAACATCGGAAAATCTAAATTTATGCAAAAGTGGATTTATGCAAAATCTTTGTAAAGATTCAGCATGTGTAACAGACTCCTGGTGCACATAGAATATGATGAGTTCCAAAACCTAAGTCTGTACACACCTTTCAACACACCCCTGTACTCCGTGAAGAACTGCAGAAGACAATACCACCCTCTTGACTGACCTGGGTCACTGAGGAGGATTCATTCCGTGCAGTTACAGAATGTGTTATTAGGCACAGCGGGTAGACAGGCTTAGGAGTCTTTACCTTTGAAAAGCACAACCTAAGGGCTGCATAGATCTCTGTATATAAATGATAAGGATCACATTTCATACTGCTTTCTCCCAGAAAATGGGCACAGCCACGCATCCTGTGGCTCCCATTTTGAAATGACTGGAACGTTTTAGCTGGCATTTCGGTTGCACAAATGAACAAATGTCTTCTTTCCCCCAATGGGAGACCACACAAAATACTCTCCTGAATGAACACTGGTGCACTGCTAGCCTGGCACGGGAGCCTTAAGTAAAGCTCGTGCTTTAGCCTGATCTTGGCTCTCCCTGTCCGTTGTCTGCTTCTGTCACACATGAATGGCATTGAAATCCCCCAGTAAGGTATGTTTACAACTCCATCCTCAGCCGTGTCAAGTGCTGGCATCAGGGCCAGTGCCAAGCTGTCCCTGGATGCTGTTTGTCTTTGGGGAAGAATATGGATCTGCATTGTTCATTTCCCAGCCCGGTGCTCCTTGACTAAATTACTCGTGGCCCAGTTTTCATTTCTCTGGAAGGGCCCACACCAGCTCAGACACAGCCCCAGAGTCCTTCCAACAGCTGGGCCTTCCAACAGCCTCAGGTCTACCATCCTTGGAATGAGAGCCTTAGACCCTCCATCCCACATCCTGGACTTCCCAAGACTTGGAATTGTAATATTCTGCTCCAGTAGAAATAAATGAAAATATAGTCTTTTCTAATTCTGGTCTTGGAGTAAAAACTTTTATTGGAAAGGGCTATATAATATCTTAAATGTTGTCAATCACATTTTAAACTTTGTCAGTCTCTGTTGCAACTGCTACCATTGTAGCACAAACAATAAAATGTAAAGGAATGAGCATGACTGAGTTGCAATAAAACTTTATTCACAACAACAGATGGGTGGCCACAGATTTAGCCCAAGGGAGGTAGTGGGTCAGTAGTAAGCTAGACTACTGCCTGAAGTTAACTTGGGTCCAACAGCAGTCAACAACAAAAATCTAAGTCTATATCACTATGTGTGTTTAACACCAAGAAAATGGGCCACTACATGTAGTGAATCCAATCAACAGAGAACCGGGCCTCAGAATGCACAGGTCCTCTTTCTGAAGAGCTGGTTCTTGGAAAGTCACTAGCACCCCACCTCCTGCCTGGAAATGTGGCTCAAAGTCAACAGCTGAAGCTGAAAAGCAGGATGCTCACACTGGAAGAGAGAAACAAGTAACTCCTCAGTGATGACACAGCCCCCAGCAAGGAGGGGAGCAGGCACATGGGAGCAAACGTTAAAGAGGCACCCCCAGCTGTAATCCCGGCACTAGGAGCTCGAGATAGGAGGATAACAAGCTCAGGTCCTGCTTGGCAACTTAGTGAGACCTTGTTCAAAAAAATAAAAGGGGTGGGGATGTACCTCAGCGCAAAGGCTCTGGGCTCAATCCCTAGTACCACACACACAAAAAAAGCCAGTTAGGCCAAAATGGGCGGATGACCCGCCAATGACGACTCCTGTGCACATGCTCCCTGGATCTGGATACCCCCTTTCGGTATACGCACATGCCCCTCTACGATTGCTTCAGAGCCCAGCCTCATGCTGTGCAGCCCTAGCTTCCTCACAGTCTAGTCTACCAAGCTGAGTGACCCCAAACCGTGTGAAAGATACCACTCAAAAGAAGGGATGATGAATGTCCCCATTAAAAATAAAAGGTAAGAAGGAGAGAGAGGCATCTGGAGAGCACACGCAGGGAGCCCTGTGCCATAGTCTGGAGACAGCAGTACCGCTACGGAGAAGGAGCCACAAACACACATAATTAGGCCTCGGCTTCCATCTCTGGCTGCGCTGCTAGCATGTTCCTTAGGCAGGAGGGCTCTTAACTCCCACTAGTGAGCCTGGCCCTTGGAGTATTACCCATGTAGTAGATGCTGGGATACTCTAGGTGTTCATTAAGGTTTTAAATTCAAAAACTCTGCAGCCATCACCTAAGTTATTCTTCTCGTGGTTGGATTCTATGATACAGGAAGTCTCGATTATGTCACTCAGTGGAACCCAGTCTCTTGCATCCCTCACCCCAGCATGGCCTGGAGGGCTGGGTTGGTAAGTGTTCAGGTCAACTTCACGTGCTCTCCTTTATTTGCCTCTTTTCCAAGTTCTTGCAGAGGGTGTTGCCTTGGCCTACACTACACTAAACACCATCTTCAAAGAGGTCTGCTTCAAAGAGCAGATAGAAACGTCTGCCAGGTCAGTTTGACCCAACTGACTGGCAAACACTACCAAAGTCATTTGGGGTCACCCAAATTGTTTAAAATGAACACAGAGACCATAGGGGCAGGTTGTGAGCCTTTTGTGACAGTGGGAGGGATGACATGTGGTAGAACTGACAGGGGAAAACTCTACTAAGTAGAGAAATTGTTCTTTTAAAATCTTTGTTCTTTTGAAACTGCCTATCTCTGTAACTGCGTCATGGCTTTGTAATTACTTTCTTGACTGTTGTGGCCACAAGAGCGTAACCAAACATGCAGCATGCTTGGTTGCACCATTGTACGAAGATTCTTAAACTGATGACTGTTAATCTACCCTTGTAAACGATGATCTCACCCTGCTATCTAATCAGAAGAACTGCCACGCTCTTCTGTCTTGCCTTTGTACCTCCTGCTTTTGCCTCACATAAAAGCCTAGACCACCAGAGGTTGGGGCCTTATATTCTGGAAATGATGCGGATCAGTGCCCTTCAACCTAAATAAATCTGCCTCCAAATCCTACGCATTATTTCAGTGTTTCTGCTTGCTGTTGCAGAGCAAATTAGGTTTTAGTGCCAGGGATCCTTGAGCCCCAAGGCCTGAAGGACAGGGGGACATCAAAGTGGAGCGTTGGGCCAGATGTTTGCTTTCATGGTGAAGACCCTTGAAGGCATATATTTTCACCCCCAAAGAAATCAGGAGGAGTGCAGGTATCTTCCCATCCCCTTACTTTCTGTAAATGAACAAATACTCCAAGCCATCAGCTAAGGTGCCCCTGGGTAGACTCAGAATACCTGAAGAGAGTTTTAGGACAAATAAGATCAAGGAGGGAGGCTTGGAGGGTGTAGCTCAGTGGTAGAATACTTGCCTGGTATACATGAGACCCTGGATTCAGTCCCCAGCACAGGAGAGAGAGGGAGGGATGAAAGGAAGGACAGAAGGGGGGAGAAAGAGACTATGATACCAACCATGGAGAGCTCCTCCCTCCCACACTCTGAGAATGATGTGACCAGTTCTGGTCAGTGACACCCAGGTCTGAATTTCAGGGTAGCAATAGGAACGTCTGACCAGTGGCCACGTTGCTGCATGGGCCTGGCCTGGACTTGTATACCTCCCTCATCTGTCAGATTCCACTTTCCTTAATCCTCTGGAAGTACAGTTGCTCAGATACTACAAAAATCTGCAGGACCACGGAGAAGCCAGCATGAAAAGTGGATCACTAGCACGAGTTCTGGAGAGCTGAGAGTTCCGAAAGAGGTATAGTGACAAAGTGGCTTTAAATGACATGGTTTCTCTGAGTGGGTAATGGAAGGAATCATGAATGACAGTGTCGGCATACATGGGTTGTTTTAACACCCAGTTTCTATGTGATAATGACTGCCCAGTAATGTAGCAGTACTGGGGACGAGATACATTGTTCAATGCAGGCAGAGGCACTAGAACATTTGAAAAAGCCCCCCCCCATGCTTCGTGGCAGCCTTGGAGAACTCCCCATGTGGGATTAAACCCTCACCTCCAGGTGCCTGGGATGCCATAGAAAAATGAAGCTGCTCATAGCCCTGCGATGGCCTCACTCCAGTGGGAGTGATCCTGGCCCACTGGAAACATTTGTGATATGCATCTTATAAGGTGAGTGTCTGCACAAGGCCACATGACTCCTTTGGGTCAGCTTTGCTGTCCCTACAACTAAGCCCAGAGTATTTTGGACTGTGTGTGGAATAGTCCAGGACTTGGCTGGCTACCCACAAACTCAGGCCAAATCGCCCACCCGACAGCCATGGGAAGGTTTTGGTGCCACCTGGTGGCCACTGTCCCCAGGAGGCTCAGTGACCACCCTTTTCCACCAAGAAGGTTCCACTCAGTTGAGCAGAGGAAGACACTTAACTTCCATTTATTATTCAGTGTTCAATTTTCTGTCCTGTTAATATCTATTGATGCAACTTAAATTACAATAAAACAAGAGCAGGTAAATAGAAACAAAGTCCTGGCCAAGAAAAAGGAGTCTACAGAGATGTCAGTGGCCAAGAAAAACACAACTGCTGTACTTGAATGTGCTCAAAGCCAGGGCAAAAAGGGAACGGTGCATAGCTGTGTAGCTCTCATTTACGACTAAAGAACCTAATGTGCTGTCTCACTTCACTGTCACTTAAGTTTCTTCAGTGCAGTTCCTCATAGGAAGTTGTTTGAGAGCAGATCTCTAAAATTACCTTCTCATTAGAGGATTTTCCTTAGACACTTTCTCCTGGCTATTTTGGTCCAGTTTAGAGTCCATGAGGCTCAGAGGATGGAACTTACAATGCCTGTGGGGAAAGGAGTGCCGCCCATGTGTGCAGAATGTGCTTGCCAGATGTCCTCTCCCCACACTCAGCAGGGGCAGGGGCAGGGGCAGGGGCAGGGGCAGGGGCAGGGGCAGGGGTGTCAACTGCTGGCAGAATGCTGGAGGGCTGGCTTTCTCCAGTGGTCTAGAACTCTCTGTCTTTAAAGTATGAAGCGCTGAGGGCAGGTGAAGAGGCTGACTCCCTATTGCAAACTGGAGGCTCCCAGCCACTGTTCTGGCCTGTGTGGATGGGGGGCTCCCAGCCGGTGCAGTCTGCTCTGCATGCGCACCCACACTGTGCAACTGCAAAGCCAATTCCAGCTGCTCGTCTCCCCCAGTGAGGAGAGACTGCAGGCATCAGGCAGAGAAGTTGGCACACCTCACCCAACACTCCCCTGAGAAAATGGATAGGATTTTCAGGGGTGGTGGTAGCAGTCCTGCAACTTTTAGTTCATTTGCTTGAGTGTGTGTGCTTATTGTCATTCATGGTACATTCAAAAAGTAGTTACTGGGTCCCAACAACATGTCAGGCAGCGGGCAGGTGTTGGAGACACAGGATTGGGTGGGAGAGACCTCATCTGGGCCCTTGGGATTAACTTCCTACTACCATCATTATTATTTACATTTACCCAAAGATTTTAGAGTCCTCCTCATAGACCTAACAGAATTAACCTTTCTGCTACAGTCACAAGCAGAGTCTCATCTTGGCACCAAAAGACCTGGCTCCCAATTCTGATCCTATGACTCACTATGTGAACCCAGGGCAAGATGTCTCACTTCTGTGAGTCTCCACTT
This sequence comes from Dinomys branickii, assembly GCA_004027595.1. Taxonomy (NCBI): domain Eukaryota; kingdom Metazoa; phylum Chordata; class Mammalia; order Rodentia; family Dinomyidae; genus Dinomys; species Dinomys branickii. Next base: position 156,564 of record PVLD010000226.1, read on the forward strand.
CATCATCATCTTAAAATATGGACAGCAAGCCAGGCCTGGGACACCATCTGTAATCCCAGCTACTCAGGAGGCTGAGCCAGGAGGATTGCAAGTTCTATGCCAGTTTGAACAACTTAGCAAAATTCTGACTCAAAAAATAAAAATGACTGGCTGGGAACATTACTCAGGGCTGTAGTACCCCTGAGTCCCTGAGTTCAGTCATATAGATGATAGATAGATAGATAGATAGATAGATAGATAGATAGACAGACTTCCGGTCTATCTTCCGGTCTAGACAGCAGGTGCCCCATCCATGTCAAGTTCTTTTCCTTCCTTCTGGCTATAGAATGGCCACACCTCCCAAGCAGCAGGCTCCAGGTCTCCCCTCCTAGACAACCTGGTGAGAACAAGGGCAGACAAGGTTTTGCCTCAGCAGCTCTCCTCCTACCACCAGAATTCTACTCGGCAGGAAATCACCACAGCCTCGCCCGACTTTCTACTCCTCCATGTCAAGCCACCCCCAGCAAAGCCAGACCCTGGGATGTGTTGCTAGTCAGAGCTGTTCTTTCTCCCAAATCTCCAACTCTGAGATGCCCTCCCCGGCCCCTTCCCTCTTGCTCCTCACCCCATCAGTTCCTCAGGTCTGTCAAGCCTGCTTCGCTTCTCCAGGCCAGCGCCCTGCCCACCTATTCCCTCTGCCTCTCATGGCTTTCTCTGCGCCCATCCCACCTGGAGCCCACGGGTGACCACTGCACCGCTGCCCTCCATCGCGACCTGTCACATTCATGCCTCTGGCCCAAGCCCAGGCCCCACACCTCTGCCTCCACCCACAACTTCCAGAGTCACTCTCATCACACCACCCCTCCTCTGCTATTTGCCCAACTTTCATTTGTCTTTCACAAACTTCAGAGATGTAAACCTACTCCAACTTCCCAAATGCCCCCCAGCCCCTAGTTTGTGCTACTCAAAAGCTAACCTGGTCTGCCTTCCAACCAAGGCTAGAATTTACCATGTCCACCTCAGCTCCCTCCTCTACCGCCAGCGCCTTTGCTCTTGACCATGGCCTGCAGACTGACAACGTATGACCTGGCAGAACAAAGGAAACTGACTTAGGCGGCAGCAAGCTCCTTATCCTAGTTCTACTCTAAGAGTTACATTCTGCTCCCTGCAAAGTGACATTCCTGTGCCCAGGACAAGCTCGTTCGCCCCGTACCAGGACCTCTGGACTCCCCCTCGGCCTAAAGCTTGCAACTGTCTGGGCCTGCATTCATCACGGGAGCTGGTTCTGCAGACCTGCAGGGACTCCCCAGCCTCTTTGGTCAGTTTCAGAGCTCAAGACCCCCTCCCAGCTCCTCAGCAGTGTCTTTTCTATGCAGTGTGCCAGGAATAGGGAACTGTCGCACTCCCAGGTACCCAGCAGCAGCGTCGGGACTGTGATGCAACCACGTGACCATCTTGGGGAACTCTTCTCACACTCTGTTCTGGACCTCACCTGGCCTTTGCTCTCAGGTTGGAGAAACACTGGACCCCTCCTTTCCTTCCCGTCCTGACCTGTCCTGCGTGCCCGATATTTCTCTCCAGTTGTCATCTCTTCTTGAGAGCTACACTGGAATATTGAGCTGCTTGCTGCGTAGTCATGAGTTGATGTTTTGCTGTGCCCACAGATCAGCACACACCAAAGCACAGCACACAGTCACACACAAAACAAACTCTTCTCTCTGTTCCTTCCCTTTTTGTCCCCACAGTATTGGGGATCTAACCCAGAGTCTTCACGCCGAACTATATCCCAGCCCTTCTCTCTCTGTCTCTGTCTCTCTCTCTCTCTCTCTCTCTGAGACAGGGTCTCACAGAATTGCAAGGGTTGTCCTCAAACTTGGGATCATCCTGCCTCAGCCCCCCAAGTAGCTGTGATTGTTGGTGTACACCACTGTGCCCAACACCTTTCCTAGACTTCTCAGTTCTATACATAGCACATGCTTCATAAACCCCAGTGCTCTTTGCCTTCTGTCTGATAGAAGACGGCCATAGCTTCTAACCTGTAGGATCTAGGCTTTCTTTCCCAGATGCCTTGGTAGGGGCTGAGGCAGATAAGGTTTTGCTTCAGCCAGGTCTACGTTCACATTCAAAACCTCAAGGAAAGCACCAAGATAGGCTTTTAGAAGGAAATAGGACTTTGGAGTCACGCATATCAGAATTTCAACGCCACCACGGAGACCTATTGTCTGTGCGCCCCTAGTCAAGTTATTTCATTTCTCAGCCTTGGTTTCCTCATTTGTGAGGTGGGAGGGATAGAGCCAGGACTCAGGTGAGGTGAGTAAGAACCTGCCTCAGGGCAAACCTTCAGAGAATGCCAAAAACCTCAGTAACCAAAACTAGTGAGTAGTTTCAGGAACGCAGCCCTCTTCACAGGGTCCACAGGAGTAAAGGAGATCAAGAAGCAAAGCCAGGCCCAGTGAAATATCATTTCCATTTTCAAATTAGCAAGTGTTTTAAAAATAAACCTCAATTTATGTCGGTACATGGTTTTGAGCCAGTATACTCTTATGGAAAGAAGTGTGACATTAGATATATTAGTGGCCGTAAAATGCTTATGTCTCATCATTCAATTTCCAGGACTCAATCCCTAGAAATTTACCCAAAATAGAGCTAAGGGTGTGTGTACCTGTTTGTCACAGTACAATTTATCATAGCAAACCACTGAAGACCAACCTGAATGGGCAGTGGATCGGTTAGAAAGTTAGAAAAGTGAGTTAGATGGCTGTACGACAGAATATTATACAACTGTGACAAAGAAGGCCTCAAAGACAAAAAAGAAAGCTTGATATGGTTTTAAACTAAACAAAATGGGAATGGAATGTGAAGCACATAAAAAGCCCTTCACTGTGTAAAACAAAGCATAGGAAAACAGCTTGTAAAGATGTCAAGGTGAAATCACTTTTGCTTCTGAGTGATACCATCATGATTGGTATATTTTGTTTCCTTTTTAAACTTGACTTATTTTCTATGATAAGCCTTTAATTTTATAATTTGAGGGCCGGGGATATAGCTCAATGGCATAAGAACCTGCATGGTAAGTGCAAGGTCCTGAGTTGAATTCCTGGTACCAAACAAACAAACAAAAAATAAAAACAAAAAGATGCACCCATACTGGAACTGTGGGTAAGAAGACATAATTTTATAACTTGAAGATAAAGATAAGAACACTGAAAAGCCCAGACTCCTCTGAGTATTCTCATTACATTTGCTTGCTCCCGACTGCTGCCTGTTCATGATGTGCAGGTTTATGTGCTTCTCGTCATTCCTTCCCCTCCCACCCAAGCTACACAAGTGGTGCAGATGAGGAGGGAAAGCAAGGGTCTTCTGATCATTAATCTTAATAAGATTTTTACCCTTCTATGACTCAGTTTCCTCTCCCGTGAGTTGAGGATATGAAAGTATTTGACCTATGTATGTATGTCTGCTGGAACAGTGAGACATCGACAGGAAGATCACAGGAATTAGAGACTTTGTCCCAAGTTCCCCTGCCACATAATCCTTCTAAACTCTGGTGTGGCCCTCTTTTGGAGGAAGAGTTTTCCAATTTTGACTAAAATGGAATTTCCCAACCATACACAAGAAGATGGCTTTAAATCAGAAGTAATTTGATTTCAATGAAATAAAGTATATTTTGCACCCCTGATTTCATTGCCCAAGAGTCACACCCCCCATCCAATGTTATCTTGAGCTGTGCTCTTGCTGTCTGAGACCATGCCATAGACTCCCAAGTCTCCATGGCCCCAACGCCAATCCACTCCTGTCCATCCACACCCTCCTAAGACTTCCTAAAACTGTCCTTCAACTCTCTCTTGCCAATCAATTAAAAGTGCCCTATCCCCCCCCCCCAGGCACACTCTTGAAGCCAGTTACACCCCGGCCTGCCCACCTCTTCCATCTTAGCCCATCACATTATCTGCTCCAGCCAAATGGGCTCTGACGTCTGGACTAGCGGTACCTTTTGCTTCCTGCCTGCAAGACAAAGCACAGGCTATAGCTCCAACTTACCCTGCCTATTAGACTCCTACTGTCCACCAAAGTCCAGGACCAACGCTGCTTCCTTGCGATGCCTGCCTAGTTTTCCCAGCCCTAGAATCCTTCCCACTGCTGAAAACATACCCGCATTTGTTTGTCCTTAACTCAGGATAAATCACAATTTACTTAGCCTTGTGGTTATTTAGGCTCTAGATTTATCGACTTGGGAAAATCATAAACTACACTTTAGTCCAAAAGAGTACCCCAGTCAATGAGACATGAGTGAGAGCACGTGCGAGTGGATCGTTTGCGTTGGCGGTCAGATGTGGTTTTCAGGAAAAAAAATAAAAACTTCATTTCCACATTCCCTTATCATTCTGCCCCTGGTCAGGCTGTTTATTTCATGATACTCAGCCCAAATGTCCTGTAGGTCAGTGAGGAGAAAATGCGTGTGAGGAAGGAAACCCGTAAGGCCGCTGCGGAGGGTGCCTGTATTCACCCTGACCTCGCCACGCACTTGTATTTCAGCTCCAGTCCCTCCGCCGTCATTGTTCTGTGCGGAAGAGGACTGACTCTTCTTAGTGGTCTGTATGGAATCTTCTCTTCTCATTTCCACCTCACCTCTCTCAAAATTCTATTTTTTCCCTAGGCTACTAATTTCCCCCGTGACATATTTCTTTTTTCTTTTTGGTACTGGGAATAGGAATTGAACTCACGACCTCGAGCTTGCCAGGCAGGCTTTGTGCCGCTGAGCTGTATCGCGGGCTTTTTGTTTTGTTTTTTTTGTTGTTGTTTTGTTGTTTTGTTGTTGCTGTTGCTGTAGTTTTTGTTGTTGCTTCCTAAAATGCTTTTGAGTCATTCTATCTGCACCTATGTATGGATACAGATGCACCCTGGTTTGGACCAAAAGTAAGACTTGATCCAAACTTATACCTTAATCTCCTAAGACGTTCCCTGTCTTTGCTAGCATTTGGGGCCCAGTTTTGAGGGCGCTTGCTTAGGGAACATTTTTCCAACCTAGAATTTACCTATGTTCCCCTAGAGACAGCCTATGTGTACATAACTATTTTTAAAGTTTTCATCCATTAAACTCCTGGCAGAAAACACAAACTGAACAGATTCCAAACTCAACTGGCTTGAGTCCACGTGTTGGGAAAGGAACCCTAAAATGGCTCAAGTGCACTCATCTGCTCTCTTCTGTTTGTCAGGTTAGAATTATAGCATTTTGAGATAGAGCTGGGAGTTCAGATTTTGTACCTGTTTCTTTGCCTTGGACTGGAAATCATTTTCCACCTTTTCACTCAGTGCTGGCCTTCTGGGCCTCCGAAGCCACACATATAATGTAAAACAGCAAATGTGACCCCTTCAGCTCGGGTGGAGAGTGGCAGTGACAGCAGTGGCTGCCTAACGCTGTAGCTCCCAAGCTCTTACTCACTTCGCACTTTCACCGTGTCTGAGCAACGACCATGGAATTACTTTTTAATCAAGTGAAAAACCAATAGAGTCTCCAGCGCTAGGTTCCCCAGGAAGTATGTATAGTATAAGACTGGGGGTGGGAGGCTAAAGACAGTGGAGCAGGAGGTGGCACTGGCAGGGTCAAGATGAGCAGCTACCTCTCCGGGCTACCTCTCAGTACATCCTGGCTTTGAGGACAACTTCCTCAGAAACCGGAGAGTCCTCAGGAGGCCCCCGTGTCTCTCCAGAGGGGTGCGCCCAGGTCACCCGAAGGCATAAAGCAGAGATCCTTCATACAGGAAGACTGAGGCTGTGCGAGCTGGCACTGCAGTCACAGCCCAGAGGGAAGAAGTAGAAGTGAACCACAGAAGTACTTTAGAAGTGATAGAATCTGTGAGTTAAGCCCTCTCACTGACATGTCTAAAGTCCCTCAGCAGCTTTCCATTGCCTTTGGACTAAAACTACAATTATCTGTCCCAGTGCCACCAAGCACTGCATGACCTGGCCCCTCCATCCTGACCCACCCTTATTTCCTGCTCTGTCTCACGGTGGAACTTCCTATCCCACCACACGTCCTTCAGTTCATCAAGCACTTGGCAAGATTTTATACATGCAATTCCCTCTGCCAGGGATGCTTTTCCCTCCCTGCAGTGCTCCCACATGTCCTTCCTATCCTTTGGGTCTAAATATCAGCTCTTCGGAGCCCTTCCGCCTCATCCCCCTATCTACCCACCCAGCTGCCTATTTACACTTGCATTCTCTTCCACCCATTCCTTTTCTTCTCCACCTCATCCCCAGCCTTTTCCCCTTTGTCATGTTGATCATGACCTCAATTCATAAGCGTATATATCTACATATTGCATTACTTTTTGGAAAATAATGGTTGGGGAAGAGTTTGAACTCTTGGTAGGGAAGGAAGGAAAGCTTTCTGGAGAAGGTAAGTGTTTGTGCTTGGGCTGGGAACAGAAGGGGGTGATCATTATGCCAAGGAGAAGGATATACAGTGGTCTTGGTGAAATTGGAGCCGTTGCAGATGTGAAGCAGGCAATACTGGATCCAGCCCTCATTTGTAAAAAGAATCTTTAGTGGGAGAAATGGGCTCTGCATCATTATCAATAGATGTCGACCAAACCAGCTTTGACTGTTGGCCTAAAGGTCTTGGAATGGCTACAAAGACCTCCAGTTGCTATAGGAAGATGATTGTAGGAAGAAAGAGACATTAGTCTAGCCTTCCTTGGAAAGTTCTAGCAAAACAGAAGATTATCCCAAAACCCCATCAAACATGTACCATATTATAAGGAGGCCAGCACAACATGCATTCCCTTGATAGTGAACACAATTATCTTGGTTGTACAACAATTTTATGATGAGGCTGAGTTGTATTTTTTTATGTTGTATGCATGCTTGAGGATACATCAGGCCCTTCTGGAAAGTGCCCATTATTGTATACAGAACCTGAGATATCATTTTACCAGTTGAAATGATTCCAGCTTTGTTGCTATAACTTTGCTTTTATGGGATGTCGTTGATCATAACTAACCTTCATTTACCACTGCAACCTCAGTCAGCACAGAAACTATCTTACCTTAAGGGACCTACTGAAAGTACATTCCATGTTAATCACAATAAAATACGCAGCTGGCATTTATTGGGAACTAAATGTACCCAGGCTTATGCTAAGTACTTTGTGTACATATCTCATTTAATCTTAAGTGTCAGAGGTTGTAGTTTTTATCATTTTACATATGAGGAGACAGATTACAGAGAGGCTATTTCCCAAGATCACACCACTAGCCAGTATAGAGCAGCACCATTTTCTCACTCATTCTTCCTTTTGAATGAACATACTGAGTGTCTTTAAGTTGAATCAGAGCATATGAAATTTTGTATAACATGAACTCTCTGCTGAGGATACCGTCAGTGAAATAAAAAGACACAGATATTTAGAAGAAAAAGCAATGTTTAGTGAGTGATCTGAGCACTTTTTTCTTATACAGCAGCAGGGTTGCACCTCCAAAAGTAAATAAGAACTTTGTTAAAGGGGATCAAATGTTAAGACTATGATGGGAGAAAGTCTTCTAAGCAGAAACATTTCTTAAGTCAAGCTCTCCTGGCTCAGCCCATTAAGCGCTATTATAACAGAACACCAGAGACTGGGTATTTTATAATGAATAGGGGTGTATTGACCAAGATTCTGTACTCTGCGAACACCAAAATAGAGGACTTCCTGCTGTATCATCCCAGAAGAGGGCAAAGGCAGAGAAAAAGAAGAGGGGCCCAAATAGGCCTTATAAAATTCCAATTGCATGACAGGAAACCCACTCCCACAATAACAGCACCAGTCTGTTCACCAGGGCAGAGCCTTCAGGGCTTAACTGCCTCATATAGGTCCCAGGTCTTAATGCTGTTACAGTGACAATTATGTTTCTAACACCCGCTTTTCAGAGAACACATTCAAACCATGGCATCCAAAAGAAGAATAATAAAACCAGCACATATAGTATTATCTATTTTATTATTTTATTTTAATTATCATTTATTATTCTTTCAGTAAAATATCAATGTATTTTATTCGTTCACATGTTTACTTGTGTGGAGAATTCACAACCCTGTTCTCAGAGATAACACTTAAACACATCTGGAAACAATAGCACATAGTAATTTAAGACTAAACTCAGATTTCAAGAGTTTCAGGTAAACACTATGAAAAAAAAACTATGCCTGTGACTTAGTTATAATCATTAGCAAAGCCAACTATAGAGTACATTGTCTTTTCTGAAATAGGAAAGTCCTAGTTATGACAGACGGTCTGGTTGAAGAATCTGATTTCTGCCTTTGAGGGCAATCAGAACTAACCACATATTACATGCAAAGAAAAGATCTGCTTTTATGAAAGTGACTACAGAAAACCTCAGCCCCACCCATGGTCTGCCAGTGTAATTAGGGATGCACTGTCCCGTTGGAAGTATGTTTGTCATGTGCATGCTTTGATAGGAAGATCAGCTTTTTCCTCCTGTAACCAGGGGCACCTGGGCTCCTCACCTTCCTGATTTGGGGTGAAAAAGACAAATGGGAATGAGTCTTTACGTTCCCATTACCCCTAACAAGCAGTCAAATTGTTCCACCATCTTCATGCATGGAGGAAAACAAAGGAAAGGGAAATAAGTAGATAGTGGGATGAAAGGATGAAAGAAATTGGAAAACCCCACAGAGGAACCAGAAATGCATCGTCTCTGCTCCTCATCACTGGGTCCGAAAGGAACAGCATGGATAAAAACGTGGCAGGGTACTACATCATCTTTAGGAAGTCTGGACTGCTATGCCCTCATCACCAGCATTCACCCCACATCCTCTTTGGTCTAAAGAGGAGAGGGGACCTACCTCCACGTTAGCCCATGCGGCACACGAAGAAGAAATGTCTTAAAATCCCCACCACAATAAGGACAGTAAGGCACAGAAAGGAACGATAATACACCAAGGTCAGACACTTCATGAAAGTCATATCTGTGACATGTCAGCAAGGTCAAAGGGAGTCCTACAATCTCAAAATAAATATGAATTCACTCTGCTAGGCTGTGATGTTCCCTGGGAGTTGGAGGATGGAGGTAGGTGTGGAGTAGTGGGTGGAGGGTGGAAGGAGTCTGGATATCAAAGGAACAGGCAAAGCACTGAGGAAAAGGCCTCAGAGAACATATAAATGAGCGGCCTGGCTTTTAGGTGGGGCTCCTGCTGAAATGAAGTCGTTGGCACTGGCCAGAGCATGTCATAAACATCCCTCAAGTCGTCAGTCTGTCCAGCTTGTCCTTAACAAAGTAAATTCAATTTAGGAATTTTTAATTTTATATAACCTGTATGGGGTCTTCAAAGCACTGCCCTGACTGTCTGGATTTTTGTCTGTTCGTGTAATTATGCCATCTACGTACCCTTCCTTCATCCTATCATCTCCAGACCGAACAACGATGACACCATAGTTAAGACCATCCTACTGCATTGCAAATGTCTTCCATTGCATTTGGCAGCTCCCTCCCTGGCCACATGGCTCCAGCAAGGCACCATAAATCAGCAAGTTCCAAGCAGCCGAACCAGAAATAACCCAAGAAGATATTTGGACCAAAGGCAGTGGGAGGCCAGGATGAAAGATTCCAAGACCAGTGAAAAGTGATGAAGGAACAAAGAAATGTGACTGAATAGAGACTCTTTAATATTACATGGAATAAAATGACATATTTGCCAAAACCTTGCTAAGGTCATGTCTGATACTAATGTTTGTACTGTTTCACCCCTGAGCCATCCAAATTATTATCTGCAGGGCCACTGTCGCATTAGTCTAATTAGAACCAGTGAAAAAGCCCAAGTCCAGTATGGGAAGACCACACCACATTTTGGAGAGACAGCGTTTGTCCCTGCTGCTGATTCCCAGCGTCTCAGGAAATAGGATAAGTGGGGAAGCTACTTCTGCAGGGGACAGAAGGAGGAGCTCTTACCTTTAGCCATTCCCAACTCTTTACCTTGTGTCTTCCATCGTTATGGCAAGAAAATTCTAAAATATTCCAGCAGGCCAAAGGAAGGTATATACGCACGCCTCACCGGAATAGCTACCCTTCATTTACTGAGGGCCAACTCGATGCCATGCAATGTGCTTCCCAAACACTCCCTTTGTCATCCCCAGAACAACCCAACATGATAGGCTTTGTTATCCTTATTGGGTCCTTGAGAGGATGGAAATCCATGAGACGAAAGAAGCTGCCCGATGCATGCAGCTAATCACTAACTGAATCCTGTTCCAAACCCAAGTCTGTCTGATTGCAAGACTCTGCTCTAAACCAGTGCAAAACAGTAACCTCTCACCTACTAGTCTGGAGTGATTTTCAGCTGTACACAGCAGAACCCAGTTCCTAGTGGATGTAGGAAGACGCTTGTGAAAGGAGAGGCCAGGCAGAGCCCAGAGGCTCTGGAAGGAGAGTGGCCTAGGCGTGAACGCCGCACATCCAGGAATAATGCAGCCAGGCCCAATAGTGAACTGCTCTTTGGACAGTTTCCATCAGAAACCCCCGTGGTGCTCTAGCCTGCCATTGCCTCTGAGCATACCCAGGCCTGGGCCTGGCCAAATTCTTCACCAGAACTGCCCCAGAGAAGACACGAGCCTCCACCACCACATTTTGCGGTCAGTCTCTTTGCATCTCCTATCATCACTCACTTCCCGTTTATGTCTTGTGTGAGCACTGCTAATTGAGTGATCTTAATCACAGGCTCTACCTACCGGCAAGGGGCTTGGGGAAATGTCTTCCGGTAATTTTTTCTTGGAATTGTGAAACTCACAACATGGGAAGTGGGGAGACAAAAAGGAGTGGGTGTAGTGGATTGACAACTGGTGGTCAAGTTATAACCCCCAGCTGAACTGAGTAAGTGTGGTGCTGGGTGTGGGAGGCCCACCCAGGGACTGCTGCCAGCAGCATAAGAGGCAGAACTGGACAAGGAGAGCCTAGGCCATTGGGAGTGGAAAAAGGCTGTTGGGAGCTAGTAGAAGTTGTAAGGAGCTGTTGGTTGTTTGTGGGGAGCTTGTCATGCTGGCTTTCCTGATGAACATGGCTGTTTTCATCCTCCAAGGAGCTCGGGGCCTTGCTGGCACTGAGAATAGCTTTGGTTCACTTTGGGAGAGCTCTAGTCCTCACTTTGAGCATCAATTCCTGGCTCCAGAGGGGAAGGTGCACTGCCAGTCTCTGGGAGAAGCTTGCTGCGTGGGCTTCCCTGATGGAAACTCAGCCATCTTGATCATCGAAGGAGCTCAGGACCTCACTGCTGCTGAAAATGACTGTGGTACCTTTCAGGGGAGCTCTGGTTCTTCTAAGCGTCACTTCCTGGCTCCAGAGCAGATTCCTCAGCCTGCTAGCACGGGGCCTTCATCCTGCTGGCACAGATTTCCTGGATTCCACCACTGACCTTTGGGCCTTCACAGTGCAAATCCATGAAACAGGCCTGCATGAGATATTGTTATGGGCTCTGGGCCTCCAGCTGGACTCACTGGAGGACATCTTCATGGGATACAGGCCCTCAGCTGGATTCTTTGGTCTTAGTATGTGGACAAATTTCCTGCACTATTTTGTATATCATTCATTAGGTGACTATTATAAATAATCTTAAAAATATGTGTCCTGTATTATATTGTTTCACCTTGCAAAATATCCCCCAGACCATAACAGTGGACTAAATAGAAAGATTTAAATCCATTAAAAATAGTATAATAGCAAGTGTGGTGGTGTACACCTGTAATCCCAGGACTCAGGAGGCTGAGGCAAGAGGATCGCTGAGAGTTTGAGCCTAGCCTGGGCTACACAGTGAGCTCAAGGCCAGCCTGCATTTTAAAGTGAGACCTGTCTCAGAAAAACAAAAAGAAAAGTATTATTGAACATTTTCTGCACACTTACTTATGCAAGACTATGAGTATTTCAAACATGAAAGAAGTTAGTCTGAGCTCTGGCCTTTACCAGAATACAATTCGATTGTATAAGGTAATGAACCACCCCAAGCAGTCCATGTAAGGGCCAGACAAGCAATTTCAGAATAGAGAGACTTCATGTCACTGGCAAGCTCCAGGAGCTGGGCATCAGGACACGATGGCTGAAAAGATAAGAGCAGATGCTTCAACCGTTAAAGAGTCAGCCACAGTCCCCAAAGTGAAGGAGACTCGGTAGCTAGAGCAGCCCTCCCCCGGCCTGGCCCCGGGTGTCTGGGCCAGAGAAGAAGGATCACATCCTTTCATCGGGCAGGGCAGGGTCTAGAAACCCACTCTGACCAGACAGCGGAAGGCCCAAGGGTGCAGAAACTTACTTACCATGGAATGGTGTTCATTTAGGGACTGGTGACAGGAGCAGGGGTAGCAAGGCCAGGAGGCCATGATTAGGGAAAGAAATCACAGAGCACAGTGACCGTGAGAGCCCGAAAGAGGATGGATGTCACAAAGGGCCTACATTTTGGACAGTGGCCTGAGGAAGATGGGTAGCAAGACTGTGCCAGCCAGGCTGTAAATTACAAACCAAAGACCCCACTCTACTGTGATGTGTTTCAATAGCATTTGTAAAAAAAAAAGCCCCAGAGAGGGTGAGTGTGACAGGCTGGAGGTTTTGCAGCCAGGAGCCATGCCTAGACACCATGCGGCTCTTGTTGCCGCTGAGAGACAATCTTAACCTCTCAAATTTTAAAGAGCTGCACCAGGGCCACACAGCAACTCTTTCCAGAAAGCAAATACCACAGGTGCCATCTTTCTGCCACATCTTTGTTGGCACATTTTTCACGTGCCCATGCCCATGCCCTGGTTTCAGAGAGAGCTGGGAGAATAAGCTCTGCCCTCTCCCTTAGAAAGGACAAGCATTGCAGGAAAGGCTTGTCCAAAGACCTGGTGGCCACATTCACAACAAATGACCATCACAAAGGCACAGTGAGAGCTGTCTTGCGTGCCTGCCTAGAGCACATAACACTGACCTTGTCCTAGCATCTCCAGACTAGGAAGCAGCACTATGCAAAGCCACAGACAGAGGCTACAGGGTGTCGCAGACTCCACTTGGGGGTTGCAGGGTAGTTAGAGGAAAACTGAATATAGGTGGTAAGCTTACTCCTCCTCAGGATTTGATCACCAATGCTTATGTGATGTCATCCCAGGGATACTGCATTTTAATAGAAAACAATGCCTTAGGTACAAAGGGTAATTTATTAATTGACTGATGTGGATGATCAGGTAGCTAGTGGGGCAAAGATTCGGTGGGTGGAGAAGGTGTGGCAAACACTTCAGGTGACCTGCCACAAAGCCATCCTCCCTTTCTTTCTCCTTAACAGAATTTCAATGTCAGTAGGAAGGGCACAACAATGTACTAGTTTTAAATAGTTACTGCCTTATAGCATGGGGTGGTCAGGTGACATAGTTTGAGCCTTTGAGGTAGCAAAAGTCTGCTGGGAAAGATTTCTAATAAAGCTATTCAATTTTAAAATTTGTATTAGTACATGTTGGCAGTGCGTAATGATTACGTTCCTTATGGGGAGTTGGTACATGTAGCATCTTACTTCTGTTAACATCTTCTTTTTATGTCCCTCCCGCCCCGCCTCTTGGCCCCCTCCTTATCTGCAAAAGACCTATCTCTTTGTTTCCTATTGTCCATCTTTTATTTTGCTGCTTGATTTATTTGTACTTTGGGTTTCTCATATGAGAAAAACCATGCCATATTTAAGCTTGTGTGCCTGATGTTTTTTTCACTTAACATTATGGTCTGGAGATGCAACCATTGTCCTACAAATGACTCAAATGTATGCTTCTTTATAGCAGAGTGGTACGCCATTCCATATAAATACCCATTTGCTTTATCTATTCGTCTGTGGATGAACACTCTGTGGCAGGAGCCTTCCCCAAAGGAGCGTGGCCAGGACCCTCCTGAAGGAAGGCAGTGGAGCGGGACAGCCTTCTCAGAATCAAGAATGACAACAGGGCTTGGTTAGCTCCTCGGTATGCATGTGTAGTTCTAGCACTGCTCTGGAACATAGATCGCACCCAATCAGGCTGTCGTATGTTCGTGTGTTAGCATTTATGGGAGACAAAGACACAAACATCGTATAAAAGGCCAAGCCCCACCACGTCTGGGGCTCAGCGTTTTGGGTATTATCCCACTGACCCCGCGCCGGCACAAAGAAACGCCACCTTCTGGAAAATGCCTCAGCGTCCTGCCTCTCTCTGTGAGAATCCGGCTACAGAATAGGCTGAGAAAGCTACTCTTTTGTTAATAGAAAAAGGACAAACTCAACTGGCCCATCACTTTAAATTGGCCTGTTTGGAAAGAAAAATTTAAAGTAGTTTCAAGTTCACAGCAAAACTGAAGGGAACAGAAGGAGATCCCCTGTACATCCACTGTGCCATGGCTGGGCAGGCTGCCCCACTCCCAGCATCTCCCACCAGTGGTACACTGGTTACGTGATGAACCCAGATCCTGAACTGGCACATCATTATCACCTGGAGTCCACAGTTCACAGCAAGGCTCACTCTTGCTGTTGTGTGGTCAATGGCTTTGGGCCAAAGTAGAATTAAATATATCCACCCTTGTAGCATCATGCAGGGTACTTTCACTCCCCTAAAAGTCCTGTCTCCACCTCATCAGCCCCTCCTCCCCAAAGCCTGGCAACCACTGATCCCTTTACTACCTCCAACAAATGTCTCCTTTTCTAAAATGCCATGCAGTTAAATGTACATATTCCTTTTAGATTAGGTTTGTTCACTTAGTAATATGCATTTAAGATTCCTGTCTTGGTTACTTTTCTCTCATTGCTGAGACAAAATATCCAACACCCAAAATTAAGGAGGGAAAGGTTTATTTAGCTTACAGTTGTGGGGTTTCAGTCCATACTTGGCTGCTTCAGAGGCAGAGTGACACATGGCAGAGGGCAAACTTTACGGCAGCAGAGCACAGCAAAAACAACCAGAGCAAAAGGGAGGAATGGCTGCAAGCAGCCTCCTTTTCTTCCCTACATTGTAAACAGCCTACCCCCACCCAAGGGTCGTGAACCTCTCACACAATCTCCATGCCCTCCTCTCCCACAGGCTCAGGATGTTTACAAAGTAAGCACTCCAGCTTTCTCCTAAGTCACTCAGCTAAACCTCTAGATTCCCCAAGTTGACACAATGTATCAACCATAACAATTCCGTCATGTCTTTTCATGATCTGATAGCTCATTTCTTTTCAGTACTGAATAATAGTCCATGGTCCAGGTATATCAAAGTTTATTCTTTAACCTACCAAAGAACTTCTGAGTTTTGCCAATTATGAAGAAAATTAATATAAACATCTGCATGCTGGTAACAGGGACCTAGACACTGGGGAAGTGGGTAACTGAAGTAGAATGAAGCCTGGCATCTCTACTAAGCTTTGCACACAGGCATATTAAAGACTCAGGGTGTCTGTAAGACTCAGGGTGTCTGTATTACAAGGTTTATTAGCCCTAAATGTACCAGTCTATCTCATCCTCCTTCATAACCAAGGACACCAAGATAAGAATAACTTAATTATCAGGATTTTCAGGGACATCCAATTGCCAGCTTTTACAATACCCACTTCGAGACCCCCTGGAACAATGCCTGGAAGCCTCCAGTCATTACCCTAACCCTGGAGTCACCTCTGACTCCAGGAAAAGCAGGACCTTGCAGGTCACACAGTGATGAGCTCACCCCGAATCAGGAGCCCTCATCTCATAATGAGAACCAAAATGTCCCTGCAAGCAGTGACAGCCCTCCCAGAAGCTGTCTTAACTACTGATCAACCAGATCACAGCTTAACCAGAATTACTTGTACTACCAGCTGTGCAAACTCCCAATCCTGCTTTTGTTCCCCTTTTCTACAAATGCAGGAAGCTTCTATCAGCCTCTTAAAGATAGACCTTGAGCCTCTTTATATGTGTTTTCCAGCATGACCATGTCTGTGAAATCTCACTTCCCACTCTTCACCCCTGCTCCTCTCCTTGACTGGCATCAGAGGACGGTGGTGGAGCTGGGACTTGTGCTCTAAAACTCTATGGCACTCCTTTTTGCAAAGACACACATTTTCAACTCGTGTAATAAATACCAAAGAGTGTGTACTAATCTGCTTTCCCCCTGCTAAAACACAACAGCCAACTCCCACAACTCAAGAGAACAGAGGTGTGATTCGGCTCACAATTCAGGGAATTCAGCTCATGATCATCTGGCTTTGAGACAGAAGCATCATGGGGGATGAGCACAGCAGAGAAAAGCTGCCCTCCTCAGGGGAACCAGGAAGCAGAGAGAGAGGGGAGGGGCCAAGAGCAAGAACGCACCCTTCCAGGTCACACCCCCGCAGCCCCAAACAAGCCCCACCTCCTAAGGACACATTCCACTGTGAACTCACCAGTGGATGAACCCCCTGGATCAGTGTCCCCATGAACTGATCACCTTCCAAAACCCCGCCTCTGGACACATGAGCCTGGGGAGAACATGACTTCCTAAACAGTAGAAGTACGTGACTGATGGATCATCATGGCTTATTTTTTCTGTCCTTTGCCTATTTACCCTTGGCTTCTCCTGGATCATAAGGGCAATTCCCAAAGGCAGAGAAGCACTCCTGCCCCCTGGGGCAAAGGACGGCTCAGTTAAAGGTAGAGGCTCTGGATCTGGAAACTAGTGAAGACTATGTTGGCTTCCTTGAGTAGTAGCTACACCAGTCCTGGACCTGCTCACGTTTTGTTACATGAGAAAGATAAATTGCCTTTTGGTTATGATGCAGGGATGATATCAGAACCTCCAAATATAAAAGGGAAATATTATAACTCCCAACCTGTTAGATGTCTGATACACTGAATTTGTGTTCTCTAAAATCTATGAATTCTAGGAGCAACAGAAGTTAAGAGTAGGAAGTACTTTTAGAGAAAGAAAGCTTCTGTCTAAGAAGGACAGAAGTGGGCCCCCAGTGAGTATTTAAACTGAAGGTGAGACCCAGATCAGTGTGGACATCTTTTCTGGCTCCTGGTTAGAGACTGTCCATCAGCCAACTCAATAAAACTTTGTTCATTTCTGCCTTTTTGGTTTCCTTATGAGTGACGTCTCCTTGAATTCGCTTTACTGTATCACTGTGGTCTGGTTTGTTCTAGACAAACTTAGTCTTAGCTGGAATTGGAGCCTTCTGGATGTTCCTGAAATCACTTGGAATTAGTATTTTGTGGATAACAAGCTTGGTTCTTAAAATGTCAATATAGGAGCAACTGTGGCAGTCCTAGCCCCCTTATCAATATTTGATTTAAATTCCATCTAAATAATGAATCTTATACCTTTTGCTTGAAAGTGAATTTCAAAGAAAAGAGGAAATGCTGTGATGGTGGCAGGACGGGTGAGGGGAGCCAGACCTTTCCCCATTAAGTACCCAGTGGGAATGTGAAATGCCATCTGCATTTCGGTACCTGCTGGGCAGAAAATGTGCATTCTGAGCAGAAAGAGAATCCATTTGCTTTTATGAGAGGGTTTTCCCCCTTCCTCTACAAGTCCTATTATAAAAACAATTAGTCTCATTGAAGGATTCTGTTCTGCAAAAGAACTAATTCTCTGCACAGCTGCTCATTCTCAGAGAAAGCCTAAGTATGGGAGGGAGGGCAACCCTGATGCTTCTGCAGAATCAGCTTCTGGAACCAGAACCAACTCAGCCAAAACCAGAGTCAGCCTCACCCTGCAGCTCTAGGGAAGTGGGAGCTTTCAGCCAGCAAGCATGAGCCCCACTGTCCCAGCTGAGCAACAAAGGAACGCACACATGCATGCGTGTGCGCGCGCGCGCACACACACACACACACACACACACACACACACACCAAGAACCAGGAGACTCCTCTGGCTTCTGATGCCATCAGCTGTGTTCTATGGTCAGGAGTTCACAGTGGCTCATATCTAAGAGGAGAAAGGGGCCCAAAGCCAATGGGGTCACGTTGAGGACCTGTGGTTTGAGACCCCCAGCACTTACTGGCATCTTCAGCAGCTCTGGATTACAGTGGGGTCTTTTCAACAGCTTTAGTTTTGTTAGGGTATGCCATTTGATTGAGGAGGTTCAATTTGTGAAATAGGGACTTGGGGCTGTGAGTATAGCTGGGTAGCAGAGCGCATGTGTAGGATGCACAAGGCCCTAAGTTCATGTCCCAGCACACACAAAAAAACTTTGTCTGGAGAGAGACATGTGAAACAGATTATTTCTCTAATATAACATTATAGTTTGCTAAATTCAAATTGTAACAGAGTCCCCCAAAGACACTTTCTATCCCATTTAATAACCTTTCAATCATTTTCTACCATTAGAATAGTTTCATTTTAGTTACTAAGCTTACCCTTGTGCGTTTTTAAGTCCCAGTCTAATTTAACTCTCGTTCTTGTCCCTGCCTGGTTGTGGGGACCTGGAGTTAGTGGTAAGGTGAGAGATGCTGACTACCCCACACGCTGTCAGCTCGGAGCTAGTAGGTGAGGGTCCTTGCCAGTGGACAGGTACCCTTAGGCACAGTAACCTTTAGGGTGGCATGCTGACCCTTTAAATGACTGTTAACATTTTCTTAAAGTCTTGTTTTTAATTTCATATAAGACCCTCCAGAGAAACTTACAAGAAACCATCCAAAAGGGCCAAGTTGCCAAGTTACTCCAAGTCATTCTTTTGAGGTGACCTAGAGTAAACCTTGATCATTATAAAAATAAATTCTCCCTGAAGAGGCATTCACCTTCACTGTTTTATTCTTTTAAACATGTGATGTACAACCTCAAAGCAAGCGTGCCCAGGAATGCAACTGCTTGTACACGTGATGATGAACTGTCTTATATGGAAATGTATACATTTCTCCAATAAAAGTCTTTTGCTTTTTTGTTCAGGGATGCATTGCTTTGAGAATTATCCCCTGTGCTTCCCTTACTTCTATGAGTAATAAGCCTTTCTTCACTCTTTCCTCTCCTGGTTGTGCTGTTGGCTTTGCACTCACCAAGGGGCAAACCACTGCTCTCAGTTACAGGGGAAGCACTTCTTCTCAGTCTCTGCTGCTTCTGATGGTTAAATATTTTCATGGTGGCTCTCAGGCTGTCGAGGTCACCTCAGTCAGCACAGAACTGGAAAAGATGGACACAATCAGCTCTTGCAGGCTTATAATACCAGAAAAGCACTGCAGGGAGCAGAGGGGTGGACACAACCCCCTTTCCCATCTCTTTTCTTGGACCTGCTACTCAGGTATGGGGTAGGAGGACAAGAGGGCCAAGACATTTCCATGCTGAGCAATTACAGGGCCCTGGAACTGAAGTCACTCTCCCTCCTTTATTGGTCACCACCCCAATGGCAGGGCCCACAGCCTCAGACAGCTCCCCAACCACTCAAATTCACCGCGCGGCATGGCTGCCCTTTGTGGGTCACTTTACACTGTCAAGTGAGCCTCTTTGTCCTACTCTGAAGCCCGACAAGCCCCAAGACCCCAGTTTCCTCTGACCTCCTAGGAGGGAATAACTTATGCACTGGAACAGGGGCCTGATAGGAGCAACGGTGGCTCTCTCTAGGGCCCTTCCCCCTGTTCGCATAGCCCAGCCCTGATCAGCAAATATCCCTATGAAGGGGGGGACATCTAACCAGAGGGCAGGAGGGTACTTTCCCCCATGAACCTGACCTCATCTCCACCCTGCTCACTACTCCTCCAAAAGGTAGCCTCCCACTCCACTCCATTCCTCCAAGATTCCTTTATATGTGTTCATGGGGGCAAGGGTTAGCAAGTCTAGCTGGAAGCAGGCTTGCCTCCTAGCAGGAAGTTCACAGTACTTAAAACATGAAGTACTTTGAGCCTTTCTTCACCTCATGGTGAAGAGAGATCTCCTGAGACATGGCATTGGATTTCCTTAAAATTAGTCAATTATTTCAAGAGTAATTCGATGTCATTTTACTGAAAAAAGAACATATGTGTGTGTGTGTGTGTGTGTGTGTGTGTGTGTGTACTTCTTTGTTATCTCAGTATTGCTGTAGCCACAATACTGAAAAACAAAAATAACATGGAACAGAGAGTACATTATGACATTTGTCTCTCCTCAGAGTGTATCAAGACCTTCATCTGTGTCACCTCATTTGATATGCACAATCAGTAGTCCGTCAACTGGAGTCCACTTAGCCATGGGCTCCCCAGGGGCTTTCGAAGGGGAAAATACCGAGAATGAGTGGTGTGGGGCATCTTTCTGCCCTCACTTTTCCTCTGGCCTCGTGCTGTAACCCATCTGCTGAGCACGCCCTTCGGAGGAGGTTCATGGTATTCTTCCTTCTCATTGCTTCTGTTCCCACCGCCACTTCACAAGAGAAAGGCATGCCCCACCCACCCCACACCTTATATTTAATGTTTATTATAGATCAGCATGTGCCTTTTATCACATAAGTCAAAAGGGGCCCAAAGACCAACCTTGCTATTATAAAATGTCTTCCACTCCTATCAATTTATTTTTGTGATGAACAGTGCCCAAGGCCTAAACACACAAACCTAAAAATGAGGATGCAAAAGGCACTAAGCCTACTCCCATCTCTCGCAGTCACTTTCCCCATCATTGGAACAAAGTATCTGATCCCCGCAACTGAAAGGTTTCTTTTCACTTACGTTTGAGAAGTTTCAATCTTGCATCATTGGCAACATGGTGGAAGGGCCTGGGCAGAAAAGGCTGCTTACCTCATGGTGGATGGGAAGCTGAGAGAGTGTCAAGGGAGGAGCCAGGAAGGCAGATACGCCCTTCCAAGTCACACCCACAGTGACTACCTCTTCTGTCAGCCTGGATCCCACCCGCTAATAGCAAGTCAGGCAATCACCTGTCAAAAGCCCACCTATGATTGACTGTTTGAGCTTTTCTGGGGGACAGCTAGTTATAAACCAAAACACATTCCAACTCCAAGAAAAAATTCTTCCAATATATATATTTTTGTAACATTAGTGAAGACATTTCTAACAAATGAAATTTATTTGTTTCATTGTTATTTTATTAAAATGTGCACTATATATTGCTTTGGTCATTTGCATGCTGACTAATAAATCTAATAATAATAATCCAAAAGGAATATTTGTAATGGGCAGGATGGTCTCAGGGAATAAATTTTTATATCTCAACTCACAGTCATATTTGTTTCAGGGAAACATGTGACACTTTTAGAGCAGCTGCCAGTCAGGCAAGGATTGAAACTTCATCCTCCTCTCCTGCACCCATACATGCTCCTCTGTGGGTCACTGCAGAGCCTCCCTTCCACAATACACCCTTACTTCCTCAGCCAACCTGCAACCAGAGCATATGATCTGTATCTGGCCAGGGGGACCGGATAAAAATCCAGGGGTTTCTGGGAAAGATTCTCCGCTCTGAGAAAGAAGAAAAAAAGTTCCTTTTTCCTTCTTGTATTTGATAGGTGAGAAGATACAGGCTTGGACCTGTTGCAACTACTTTATGAGGAAAAATCCAAGAGAACGGAAGGCGAAGGTAAGGCAGGACCTTGACAATGCTGAGCTACTAAACAAGCCCTGAAAACACTGCCCTTGATATTTCTTACTATGAGAAAAGATGAAAGCCTTCATGTTTAAATTCTTTTGAATCAGGAAGTATTTAGTTTTCAGCCAAAACAAATTCTGATATAGTGTCATGCTAAACATATTAGCTGTGCTAAAGTTTTGGATCCAAGGCACCTAGCAAACTAGCACAGTACTTTTAAGCAGCAGACTGGTCTCTCCTTGACAACCATTTGAGAATAGGTTGGAAAACAGGATGAAGAGAGGGACCAGTTACACTCATTTGTAATTACAACCTTTACCTTCGGCTATACAACTTTCACTGGAATTGTCTGTATTCCATAACAATGAAGGGGATACTTCCTAATATTGTACTCATATTAAATATATTGTGCCTAACAGTCCAATCTATGGGTAGGTGGTCCCAGGCAGGTGGAGGGAGGCTGTGGGGAAACTCCATAGCCCTCAACATGTGGCTTGCAAGGTGGCTGCAGTCTTTGCCTTTACCCAGGTGAAGGGAAGATGCAAGAGAGAAACCAGGGACATCTCTTTAGATACCAGAAGCTACTCACATTGTATCCCCTCACATCCTATTGGCTCAAAGCCAATCACATGTCTGCAAAGGAGTCTGGGAATTGTAGTTTGGAGCTGGAAGCTACATACCTAGCTAAAATTCAAACAGGTCCATTACTGAAAGGAAGAAAGCAAAAATGGGTATGGAAGGAGATTTTAAGACTAACCATAAATACGATTTAAGGCATCTCTTGAGATATGGCAACAGATTTCCTTAAAATTAGTCAGTTATTTCAAGAGTAATTTGATGGCATTTTACTGAAGAAAAGAATATATATATATATATATATATATATATATATATATATACACACACATATATATATACACACTTCTTTGTTATCTCATTACTATTACCACTTGTTCCATGACATGCAGACTGACTTAGCCTCTGAATGCAGAGCAGGTGTCAGGAAGAACTAGCCCATGTAGGCAGGCACCTCCAATAAGCAACCAGGAGGCTGAGGAACATGAGCAAACATTTCAATCTCTATCAAACCATAATGACATAAAAGAGAAATGCTGATACAAGATACTGATACTTACCACACAGGCAAACTGAGTTCCCAGAATATAATTAAATTTGAGAATGGTGGCTCTGGCCCAGGCAGCTCTCCCCAGGCATTTTGATTCAATGAGCACTCACAGGTGTCCAAAGGGAATGGCCACTTACCTATGGCTTGAAAAATGCTGCAAGAAAAAGGAAAATAGTTGGGCAGGAAATCCGGGCAGAGCAATGGCATCTTACAACAGAGCGATGCCTTTAATTTCTGTGCTCACTGCTGCAAGAAACCATGACAACATCAAGGTAAAACTTGGAGAGAGCTAATAATAAGGAGGTTGTGATAGCAGAATAATGCCATCCTTCTCAGTACGAATCAGTGATCCGCGGGGAAGCTACAATCTGCTGGTGTCCAGATTTTAAGTAAAGGATCTAATTTAACAGAGGAAGCAATCCTGGTGCTATTAAGGCCAATTTAATATTCATACCCAAGGGAGCAGAGACACTAAGTAGCTCCCTGTCTTTAAGTGGATATACTTGTAAGTGTGGTTTGTAAATTATAAATCATCATGCAAATGGTATAGCGTTGTAGGAATATACATATTAATATGCACTAGTACTCTCCAGGAGCACTGAGCAGCTTCCTCCCCTGCATGCTATCTATAGGATATTATACTACAATGGTATTTTACAAATGCTGAATCCCCATGCATGTACAAGTGGCAGTGTTTTATAAAAGTTTTAATTGATAAAGGCAGTATATCCTACACCCAACCTCTGTACCCAGATCTGCCAGTCAGAGACATTGAAAGAAAATACCACAAGCACCAATCTAGGGACACCTGCTACTCCTCTATGATGGAAAGTCTTCTCCTCTATGTCCATGGTAGGCTTTTCTGTTTCTCCAAATTTCTTTTTGTCCTGACTTTCCCTGGTAAAATCAATACTTCCATGCAATGCCCAAAAGGAAGGACTCAGATCCTCATGAAAACTGGAACCTTCCATGATCTGGATAAATAAGACTTAAAAGTAGCCCAAGAATCTATGATGTACATGGGCTAAAGATGTACTCAGTGTGAAGGGCCTGGATCCCATCTCCATTACCACAAAAAGTGAAAATAAGTAAACGCATACTTCTTTAAAATAATGAAACAAGTCATTCTCTTCCTCTAAGCCTAAAGGTCACCTTACCAAGGAAATACGAGAAACATTCCCATGGAGATCAGAGGCAAAATATCAGGGCTGTCCAGCACCGCTTCAATTGTTTAACCCAGTTCTGAGGTACTAGTCAATGCGATTAACCATTAGAAGGAAGCTGGAGGCATAGAAATTGGAAGGGAGAAGATAAAATTATAATTATTTTTAGATTATAAAGTTGTTCACATAAACTAAGAGATCCAAATGAAAAACCATTACAAAAAAAAGAATTCAATAACATGGCTGGCTATAATTTTAATGTATAGAAGTCAATGTCCTTCAAGGACACAATCAAAGAATACTTAGAAAAGTAGAAGAAATCACTGTCTATAGTGACGTTGATAAAAAATTCCTAGAAATAAGCATGACAAAAAATTTACAAAATATATAGGTATAATGAGAATTTTAAACCACTTTTTAAATCAGTAACAATTCCAGCTCAAAGAATTTATTCTATGCACATTCTTGCACCAAGGAGAAATAATAATGCATTAATGTATTCTTTCTACTAGGAAAAATCCAAACAGAAAAGAAAATTTGGAGAAACAGAAAAGCCTACTATGGTCATAAAGAAGAAGACTTTCCACCAAACACAGAGTAGCAGGTCTCCCTAAGTGAGTCCATAAATTTAACATGACTCCAAGTAAATACTAACAGCATATTTTTTTAGTGGACAAATTGACTGGAAAACAAGAATAATCAGGAAAATAATGAGAGTGAATTGTCCTCCATTTAAACATAAAGCTATTTAATAATGTAGTGTTAACACATAAAAAATGATCAAATGAAAAAGACTAAAAAGTAGTCACATACGCACAGGAAATTACTACATAATAATGAAGATGGAGTTTCAAATAAGTGTGGAGAAGATGATGCTGAATTAACTGAAGGATTATGTGGGAAAAAACAGAGTTGGAGCCATCTGTCACCAAGATAAACTCAAGGTGATTCAAATATGTCAACATAAAAACGAAAAACCATAGAGGCAGAAGTCACAGGAGAATTCTTTTACAACCTGAGAGCAAGGAAGGCCCCAGTATGGCACAAAAGTCCCAAACCAAAAATAAAAGGCAAATAAATTTTATCACATACAATTTAAGGTTTTAAGTTTTTATTATAAGAGTGATCACAAGCAAAGTCAAACCCAAATGACAGACTTGAGGGGAGGGTCACGTGTAATCCACGTCTCAGATGAAAGGCTAATTTTCCTCACACGCGAAAAGCACATACAAATCCATAACAAAAACCAAGAGGGCAAAGAAAAGCAAGTGGCACAAAGAGAAACAATGAAAGGTGAGACAGTGCTCATTGCAGACGAAATTACCATGTTGCTGATCAGCTGACCTGAAAGTTGCTATGAGCCCCATCTAATCACAAGGGGCTTCAGAAGAAGAGAGGAAGGAAAGAAATACTCGGTGGAATCAGGATCAGAGAGATGCGTTCATAATGAAAGGTGTACACACTGGAAATCACACTCAGATGCCATTTTTTGTCTATCAGACTGGAAGAGATCAAAGGCTTTAAGGCTGACTTTATTGGCAAGGATTAAAAGAAGTACCATTACCCACTGCAGCTTAGAACACACCAGTACGATCTCCACAGATGCCAGCTTAGCAATAGCAGGTGAAAGTCACATGTCCCCTGTACATAACTAATCCAATGCAAAGAATTTATCCCTGAGGCAATCTCAGATCATTTCTCCTGTATGGTAAAGAATGCATGCACTGAAGCACTCTTTACACGGGGAAATTGACAAATGAACCAAATATCCATTACAGTTAAATTAATTTTGACAATGGATTATTATGCAGCTGAAAACAAAATATAAGGAAGATTTTTATGATGAGGAACAAATTTTGATATATATTATTAAATGAGAAGAAGAGTAGTGTTAGTACTATGTTTTTATTGTTTTAAAAGGAAAGAAGACCATAACACACACATAGAGTAAAAACTTTTGAAAATACATAGGACTACAAATAGATGTGATCATTCACAGGAAGAGAATTGTATCACAAGAAATCAGCACTATTGGTTGACTTCTGGTCATAGAACTGGATGTTGAGAACACAGGTATTTTCAATGTGTATTCTTTTATGCTGTTTTAATTTTGCAACTATATAAATATAATACCTTTTCTAAAATTAAAATATAAATTAAAGAGTGTACCTAAAAAGAGAATATATCCTTTGGGATTTTATTATTTTTGAGTCCTTGAACACCTGGGTACCTCCTCTGCTCACAGACTGCCTAAGGTCCCCCTGTCATTTTCTCACAGGCAAACTTTTAGCAAGTTTTGAGGAACATCGTGTCACACAAGGGCACAGTCTGCACATCAGTGTCTCAGATTTTAGTCTTATTTCAACATTGGGGCACGTCACTGATACACAGCCATTTTCCTTGAACCCTCAGCAGAGGCGAACTTACCGAGAAAGGCCCACGTTCCCTACCTGGCAGCATGTTCATGAAGTGACATATTTTGATAAATTTGCAAAAGAAAGATATTTTAATCACAAATTGTTAACACTTTTGACTCTAGTGGCCCATTCACTAATTTCCTTTGACTGGAATGCAAAGCATGTATAGGGGACCCCAGTAAGCAGGAGCAAAGCTATGGGCTATACCTCAACTAGTGTGTTCTTTTGCAGTCCCCTCCACACACGGTTAAGTTGTTGCTGGTGTCCAGTGCTAAGAATGGCTTCCAGGAAAGCCCCTCTCACCCAGCACTGTGGCACTCAGCCTCCTGTCTGAAAATGCAGGGCAAGGTGATGCTGGTAACTGAAGGCACGTGCATCACAAATCCTTGGATGGTAGGGCAGAAAGAAGATTTGAAATGTTTCAAACTAGATCCTTCCAATCCCTAAACATATGAGCAGTGATTTCAGTTTCATTAAAGACAAATAAAATTGGAGGCTACAATCTAGATATACCCACTGCCAACATCCCATAACCATGTAATCAAAATTTAAGTCATTGTGATTGCCTTGAAACATTTCTAATCATAAATGTAAAATGTAAGCTTTACCTCCATGTCAGTGTAATTCAGTGAAATTAAACCAATCTGCTAGACACAAGTCAGTTTAAATGGCTCTGCTTGCCCTAAAAAAAAAATTCAACGTATATCATCCAGACATGCAAAAAAGTGGGAATTCATCTTCATTTGTGCTCTACAAGCTGTGCCGTAACTTGTGTGTGCTAGGCAAGCCCTCTGCACTGAGCCGCATTCCAAGCCCCAACCGAAATCTGTCTTTTTTGTGGTGATGACAATAAAATTTTAATTTTTTCCTAACTTGATATCTTGATATGATTTTACTTTTGACGGTTATCATAGAGTCCAAGCCAAAACAAAATTTCTCTAACTATAAACATATCATACGTATCATCCTTTCATTTCCTATGAAAATTACATAAAATGGATTTTATAAGCATTTCCATGTCTATAACATACAAACCTGCAGGTGGTGATATAAAATATAATTTGTACTTCAGGATAGAATATCGCATATTGTCTTCATCCTCACTACCAGTTTTAAACTATAGGGGTTTTTGGTCAACCGTGCTAGAAGAAAGTCTGAATTATCTTTATTGCTTTTTACCCCAAAAAATGATATTACAAAATCACTGTTATAAAAAAAATTACCAAGGTGGTCAGGGGTCAGGGTGTGTCTCAGTAATAGAGTCTCACTTAGCATTTACTAGGCCCTGGGGTCCATGCCCAATGTAAAACAATTTAAAATAATAAATAAGTGAAAAGTAAAGAAAAAATTTCAAAGGTCAGAAAATACAATACATACACTGGAAAGGAAAAAGTATTACAGAAGTGCTTCAGGTGTCCAGTTCAACAAAATACAGTATTAGTTTGTTTTTCTGGGTTTTATGGATTTTATCCTACTTGTCACATCTTCTTAACCTGTAATTTGCTATGATTTTTTTCCTCAAAGTAGTATTCATTTTCTTACCCAATTTATTTTAATATCATCTTTTTCCTAAAACAACACACAACATACACACACACACACACACACACACACACACGAATTATATGAACTTCAGGCCAGGCCCACACCACTTAGCTATTAATTTAAAATTTGAACCGTCAGTCTCCTGTGTGAGGATTAGAACCAGCCATACAGGGTGATTCCCTTTTTTATTCTAAAGATTGATACCCAAATCTATCCAGGAACTTGAGCCAGCGAAAATGCTGGAAACAAAGCCTGAGTCTCTCAATCCCCTATTAACTCCCCTTTAAACCTTTGTCTCTTCGGGGCTTGGAAAACAAAAATAGGTTTCCCCCCAAATCTCCTTAAGTCTCTGTCTGCTAATCCTCAAGTGCTGTCACTCTCCCAACATGCTCCAGGCGCCAGTGAACTTCTCTTTCCACATCTTAAGAGCAAAGAATTAATTACCAGACTTAATTCACTCGGCAATAGAACATTCACTGTGACACACTTTGCAGTTTCATCTAGAGGACTTGGAAGGAACCCAGCATTTGCCAAGCAGCCCTGAATTTTCAAGCATGCTGCTGTACTGCTTCAAATTTTATTATGTGGGAGGTTTTTTCCACCTCCTGGCTGGGGTGCAAAATCCAATCTGTCCTAGCAGGACTTTGCACTAGTAGGTTTTGCTCAGCTACCGGAGGTTGGGGTTTTAGCTGTGACCGGAACTCTACGGAAAAACCTCTATAGACAATCACAGTAAAGGTAGTGGTTGGGGTTTTTTGTTTTTGTTTTGATTTTTTTTGGTGTGATTGAGAAAAAAAGAAAAAACCTCCCCTTCTATCCCTAGCCGCTGAGCAAATGCACAATTCAATTCTCCTTTCCACTGAGACATGTTCCAGGTTCCACAGCTGATGATCAGCTGCTGCCTTCTCGGTTTGCAAGGTAGCTCGTGGGAGGCTGTGCTTTCCCTGGGCTGCTTCCAGGTGATGACTGGACACTGTGGGGTGTTACACAGCCCATCCTGCTCCGGAGAAGATACTGGGATTTCCCTTTACCTGGCCAAGACTTCAGCACAGCTACTCCAAGCTCTCAAGCTCTTCCTTCACACTCTCCCTCCTTCCCGCTCTTCTCTCCCAAGCTTCAAACCAGCACCACAACCAGAGGGTCCTCTGTGCACCTTCCTGATCCATCTCCCTTACTTCTCATGGGATCTCCCTCATAAATCCCTGCATGTTTACGTCATCTTACCGAAAAAGACACAAACTGATATGCTGCCCTAGGACCCTAGAATCATGTGAACAAAAGGGGAAATGCTAAAGCTAATTGTTTTCACAGTGGCAGAAGAAAAATAAGATTTACAGGGAATCTACTAAGTGCCAGGTATTGGAAGGCAATTTTAAATGCATTTTCTTATTCACTTTATATAGGTAAGCATTCGTATCCCCAGACTTTTTTAAATGTAAGTGAAATTCAAGTGGATGTTCTTGCTGTTCACAGAACTGCCAGTCTGGTTTAGCTTTCTATTGGAATTTAAGATTTGGAGTCAACAAGCATAACACAGTTTTTGTGAGCTTAGGGGAAAAATTCATTACGTTGTGGATAGAATGGAAGGAAAACTATTGTGATTAGTGATTTCACACCCTTCCTTCATTCTAGCCCCTGGTGGTCAGGAAATCAACCAGAGGGCCTTTTCCTCATGGACGTGGATACTTCTTGTTTTCTGAATATTCTCTGCCTACATCCAGACTAAATCTGATTCTACTTTGGGAAGTCTCAGGGTTTTTTTTTTACTGTAGCTTCAGATCTGACAGCAAACAGTGTGTGGTGACTACAGAAATTCATAGAATGGCAAAAGAAGTATGTTTTTACCTCTTTAGCCTTTTATTGTAATAAAAACTTAGCATTAAAATATTTAAAATAGGGCTGGGGATATAGCTCAGTGGAATAAGCACCTGCCTGGGAAACACAGCCCCAGTACAGAAGGAAAAACAAAAAAGAGTTAAAAGCAAATTGGAAATAAAACATAACAAAGGCAATAAAGTATAAAACTACCTAACATCTTCCATAATCCAGAAAGTAAGCAAAAATGCTTAATAACACAAAAAGAATAGAGAAATGCACCTCAGGTAAAATAAAAACACCGGTATCTGGAAAAACATGTCCAAGTTCACCAGTTCACCAGTTCGGCCGATGTATTATTTCTAGCAGCTGCGTTTCAGCCAGTATTCCTACCCCTGTGTTTCACACCGCTTTTCCTGGCCCCTGTTCTGTGTTAATTGGAGGGTGGACCCTGATTCTTTGAGAAGCTCCCCAAAGCCATCCCATTTGCGGGGAATTCCGGCCTCACTTCATCAGCTCATTACAGTTTTGACATCTATATGCACCTTTGCCTCAAAAGCTCCTCTTCTCCCTGCTTGCATGACATTGTTCTCAAGTAGAAAGTCAAAGTGTTTCCTCTGGGTGTTCTCCCTTCCTTGAGCCCCCATAATCTCCCATTCTAAAGAGCAATTTCAAGCAAAGGAAGAAATAAAGTCTGAGAAGACCTATTTCCCATATCCTTTCCAGAAGGAAATGATGTTTCATTGATTATTCCCCGTGCACATCTCAAATTAAATTCTTTTCCCACCTGCTTATATCACACTTCCTCCTGGCTTCTTCTGAGTGCCTGTCATGGGCTGCTGGGAACTGTGACTTCTCCTTTGATAGTCAGTGAATTCCTCAAGGAATTCCTTAGAAGTTCCACTAGGAACTTCACTCCTCTTAAGAACTCCAAAAAATGCACTGCATTGCAGCAAAGTTTGCCTTGAAAACATTAAGTGAGGAACGGACCCACAAACTTCGGTCTCATGATAAAGTCAAAGCTATAGCATTTGCATTTAAACAATTTGGCGATGCCTGTGAGAAATTTGGGCTACACGGGCAGGTCAATAAATTCTGACTTGCAGCTTCAGCTGTTGGGAGCCATAAAATTTTCATTCTGGTCCGAGCCTTTCAGTTTTCAGAGCACTGACTCCAGCTAAATTTCTTGGGCATTAGGTTCATTTGTTTAGGTCATTGCTGATTTAAAGAAAATGAGTAGGTCTGAAGCGGCTTTTCACACAGCTGTGAATCTCCAGGGTGCTGAAATAATAGAGCCATGTGCTAATCCAATCTGCGCTTTTCCTGGGGGCTGTCATTACTGTAAAATGAGGTGAACCTGGTGGATAAAAATCTCTAAAGATGCTACAACACTGAGAAATTAGGAGTGATGTAAAATCGTGTCTAGGTATAATGAATGGTTATCATCAGAAAAGAGGGTGTCCCCAGGGACCAGGAGCTGTTCAGCTACACCCACTACATATACTCCTGCATATACACTGTATACACACACATATAAAACTATATACACTATAGTCTCTGTATATGTATTATATATACATGTATGTATATAACAGTCCCTATGTATACACTAATTTAAATAATATACATACCAAATGTATATACATATTATAAATAATTACTACAGCTAGTACAATAGCTACTCCCTACTATACCATCAATCTGTCCACTGTTTAGCTCTCTTGATCCCACCACACTGAACTGTGCCAATCTGGCCCCCAAGTCAAAGTTTATGGACAGGCCCCCTTTATATAGCTCATCAGCCATGATGGGAGAGAAGTGCCTTTGATAATGTCAAATGTCATAGTGATTGCTGGTGTGTCTATGATGAGCCCTCTTTGTATAACGATGAATATCACTGATACAGGTTCACTTTTATCTCCCTGAATTCATGTGCTGAAACTCTAACTACCAGAACCTCAGTTGTGACTGCATTTGTACATAGAGACTTTGAAGCGATAATTAAGTTAAAATGAGGCCATACTGGTGAGTCCAATTCCAGTAGGACTAGTGTCTCCATGAGAGGAGAGTAGGACACAAACATACACAGAAGAATGACCCTGTAAGGATATAGGAAGGAGACAGTCATTTACAAGCCAAAAGGAGAAGCTGCAGAAGACACCAAGCCTACCAACCTCTCTAGCCTCCAGAAGTGTAAAGCCATACATATCTGTTGTTTAAACCACCAGGTGTGGTACCTTGGTATGGCAGCTTGAGCAGACGAATGCACTTGTGCAACACGACAGAGAACAGAACTCTCTCAAGACCTCTACTTTGCAGCGACTTTCCACTGCCCTGACCTACAGTGATCTCCACTCAGCCGAGGGATACTCAGCTGCTCTACCATGGGCCAGCTAATCTGCCCGGGGAAGAAAATCCAGACCCATTAATCTTCTGTACCTGGTAGCCCACTTCTGTGCAGTGACCAAATATTAAGAGGTAGGAGTTGACTGGGGCTCTTTTAATCCACGCTGACTGCCTGTCTCTGTGTATAGAGGGCACAGAAGGTTAAAAAGTATTAAGAACTTTAGCCATGAACTTGACTCATGCTCACTGTTACTGGCAAAGCAGGTTTGCAGGGTTACAGACTTGATACAAATCTAAACCTAAACATAATACTCGCTTTCATCTCTCTGTCCCGGAGCTTATTCATGGATACGAAGGCTCTCAAAGAGAAAAGCTTGTCATAAGACTGGTCAGCTTTCTGGTATCAAGGCCTTCTAGTGGAATCAATCAACAATTATTTATCAGTTATTCCTGGCACTGTGGGAATATCAAAGAAACATTACACTTGGTTCCTACCCTCAAA
The DNA here is from genome assembly GCA_004027595.1 of Dinomys branickii. NCBI lineage: Eukaryota > Metazoa > Chordata > Mammalia > Rodentia > Dinomyidae > Dinomys > Dinomys branickii. The sequence goes on from PVLD010000226.1 coordinate 188,911, forward strand.
GCAGTGACCATAGAATTGGGACTAATGTGGTTTAAAATTTTTAAAAGTTAAGTAAAAATAAAAGACCTGAGTAACTAAGCAAATACCAGAACTAATTCCTGATCCTGTCCCTGGTTAGCTATGATCTTAGCTCAACCTATGCGTGTCAGGAGCCTCCTATGTCAAATGGAAATAAGAAATTTCTTCACAGGGCTACTGTGAAAATGAAAACAGTCCAAGTAAGTATCCAGTTAAATACTCAACCAAGTACCCAGCACCCAATAGATACTTCTTTTTTAAAACAGGAAATCAACAAGTGCAGGCTATGAGAGCAACAGAAATTCTAGAAATTGGGAGCCTGTCAGGGGAGGTATCTTCATCAGCTTTATGTCACTATCACAAAAATACCTGAGAGAGTTAACTTGTACAGCCAAAAGTTTTATTTTGGTTTGTGGCTTTACAGATTCCAATCTATGGATGCGCAGACCCACTGCTTTGACCTCCAGTGGATGGCAACAGTAAGGAGCACACGGCAGAACAATCTGGTTATCTCACAGGCAGAAAGCAAAAGAAGAGGAAGAGGCCGGGAATCTACAATCCCCTTTGAAGCCAACCCCCCCATAACGGCCTTCCACTAAGCTTCACCTCCTAAAGGTTCCACTGCCTCCCAACCGCAAAACCCTGGCGAGGCCAGCGGCACCACCTGGAGGCTAAACCACGGGCCTTGGAGAGACCCTCAACATCCAAACTACGCAGGGTCCTGAGTTCGATCCCCAGTACCGCCAAAAAAAAAAACATCCAAACTAGAGCAGGCAGGGTTCAAGATGGCAGTAGCTACTGTTAGTGGAAAACTCACTCTATGCTAAATGCTTTCTGCCTGTCATCCCTCTTGACCTTCACAACAACCTTAAGGGGTAGATCTTTATTACCCTCCTTTTACAAGTGAAGAACTGGAAGCTTGTAGAAATTAAGAAGCAGCCCAACATCACACAGCCAATGAGAGAGATCAGTAACCCAGCCTGACTCCAGATTTCGTGCCTTTAATCTCTACAGCCAATTGGACCTTCAGCAAGTTTGGATTGAGGCCAGCAGCCCCGCTGTGACAGCACTACACCTACCACTGTCGCATGGTGGAAGGGCAGCATAGCCCGAGGTCAGAACTTGGATCGAAGACTTCAGCTCTTCAGAGCAGTGTTAAATGATGGCTCTGGTTTCTGGGAGGGGCTCTTATATTAAGCTTTTCAACAACCAAATAAAAAGGGCCTAACTAATCTTTCCTCCGTGGGGACACATTTGCTGAGGCCGATCCCAGGGAGAGGCTGATATATGTTAGAGATTGGTAGACCTATCAACCAAGAGTGTTAAGTAAAATGGATTATCATGGAGACGGAGACTGACGCACCTTGCTGCAAGGCAAAATGAATCACAGCCGCATCTCATCCAAGGCAAGAAAAAGGCAATGAAAACCTAGACCGCTGTGACAAACTCCTTAAACATTTAGAGGCTTGATTGTGTGCTAGTCAAAATAATTTTGCTCTATTTTTAAACACTGCTGAAATGAAAACTAAATTAATATGGACTCAAATTTAAAGGGAAAAAAGACACCAAAATCCATAATAAACTGACAGCCTGATTAATGTAACTGAACCGAGGAAGGAAATCATAGAAACAGATTGGAAATCACGTGGATTTCACTCATATGAGGGAGAAAGCAACTGAAACATTCTTGTGAAAATTAATTAAATATATAATGCACCCAAAACGCATGTTATTCCTAGTTTTCCACTGAGTCCAGGGCAGGAGCTAACATTTCCCCTTGGCCAGTAAGAATTTCTAAAGTGCATTCAGAAACATATTTTAGAAATAAGAACAAGATGGTAGGCATGCAAAGGGATCCCTGTCACCAAAGCTCACCGGTCGCTCAAATCCAGGTCCTAGCACAGTCTAGTCACGTTCACTGAAGGGTGAGTCCCATGATGAAGTCAGGCCCACCCTGGCTTCTTTCTGCTTCTGTTCCCCACTCTTACTCCAGTGTGCCCAGGCTTACCTCATACCCCAGAAAAACCAGACCCCTTTGGGTGCTAAAGCCCAGCACACCCAGCCCATGTCAGCACAGGTGAATAGGAAATTGTCCCAGAAAAGCACATTATTATTTCATAAAATTTTGGTTACAAAAAAACAAAAGCCCACTTAATGAGAAAAATGGAATTCTTTGGAAGGACAGAAAGTTCTAAGGAGAGTTAAATAACTGGGTTTCAGAAAACAAAATCATGATAGCTCGAGGCCTGTAGCAGGAGATCCAGGAGCTTCCCTGTGATACTCTGCCTTCACTGGAGCTCAGCACCCATTCTCAGCCTTTGCATTTCTCTGTTCCAGTCTCAAGAGAAAGAAGCTTACAGGCAAGTTTGAGACAGTTGTCCTCCCACAACCCATCAGCTGGGCCAGGGTTCTTGTGTCCCAGGGTGTAATAGCTTTCCCAATGCTGAGATAAAATAGTTGCCACACACAACTTAAAGAAGTTTATTTGGCTCATTGTTTCAGAAGAAGCAGCCCATGATCAGGGCCTCCAGGGCAGGAGCATCATGGGAGAAGAGCACTGTGATGCAGAGCTGCTTACTTCATGGCAGCTGAAACCAGGACAGAAACACAGAGCCAGAGAGAAAGAGTCCAGAGACCACACCTAAGGTTATTCCTGTGAGAACCACCCAGACACACTCAGAAATATGCTTTACTATTCCCCTGGGTGACTCTCAAGCCAATCAAATTGACAAGCCAGCTTTACTATCACACATTGAATACACGTCTACCAGGGTGCCACCCCTCTGGATCTGGTCATGTGACAGCGAGAGTTTTGCAGCTACCCCAGTAGCTGTCTACTAACAAGTAGAGGCTTGAAATCAAAGCCAAGCATACCATATGTATTTATGCCCTTGGTCATACATGAGTTCTCTGCCTGGAGCATGCCCTCACCCCCAACTCCCATCAATCCCAACAGCTCCTGGGTAAAGCCTGATCCTTTCTCTCTAAGTCAGAACCAAGCAGTCTTCACTGAGGCTCCCAGGAAGCATCTCTCCCAGTTTACCAGCAAGAGCTGCCCTTCACCAAACTTCTATACAGCCAGGTGTCTGGCAGACTGTCCCTCGAAGCCAGCCCTCATGCTGCTTCCTCATGATTTACCTCACCTGTAGTCTGACAAGGCCACTCTACTGCCCCTACCCTTCTGGGACAGGACATTCTTTCCCTGTATGAAAACAGGACCCCTCACTAAATCACCCTCTGTCTTATCTAAATTGCCCCTCTACGTGAGAAACTTTTCTCCCTAACACTGTCCTATTGGCATTAGGTGCCCCTTCCCCTGCTTCTTGCTCTTCCCAGAGGGCCCCAAGCATAACTCTTACAGTACACTCAGCACGTATTAGAAACACCACACACGTGCTATCTCCTCACCCTCAAACTCAAAGGGACACACAATATCTTGATTTTTTTTCAATCTCCAAAACCTACTCTAATGCCTTAGCCTAAAATCCATGCTCAAAAACCAATATTTTTGTTAAATTATTTAATATATTGTTATATCTAAATATGAAGCATCCCCCAAGTCTCATGTACTGAAGACTAAATTTCCATTGTACAATGTTCAGGGCCAGGGCCTAGAGACATGACTGGACCATGACGCTAACCTCATCAATGGATTAGTCCATTGGTAAGTTCATAGCAGAATGGACTGTTAGGAGGTGGAATGGACTGAGGGATATGACTTTGAAGGGTACATCTCATCCCACAGGCCTGGAACCAGTGGAGCCAGCTGACCGTGGACTGAACCCTCTGAAGCCATGGGCAGAATAAATCTGTCATCTGTATGTTGTTTTTCTCTGGTATTTTGTCACAGCAGCAAAAGTCTCACCCACAAAGGGATGAGTGAATAATCATTTTGTTGTTGCTAACAAATTTCAGGTCTATCTTCTCCATAAAAATTCTAAAACTGGCACACACCTAATACCCCAGAACTCTGGCAGGAGGACTGCAAGTTCAAGTCCAGACTGGGCAGTGTAGCAAGTTAGTGAAACCCTGTCTCTAAATAAAAAATATTTTTAAAGGGCTATGAATATAACTCAATGTGAAGTTGCTGGTTCAATCTGTACTACTACAAAAAATCTAAATTCCTGAGATCAGAGATGGTGCATAGGCAAGTTTATTTTCAGTTTACACATACTGAGATAAAGCCACGTGCCTATCTCAACCCATCTCCACAGAATCCCCTTCCTAATGCCCCACATCCCTAGAGCACTTGGTTATGTGAAATGACACATGCTTCTAAGATTCTGTGATTGGTTTACATGTGCCGTTGAGCTCAGAGCTGAGAGGCCTTTGGCTAATGCCAGTTACACACAACCTACACTCAAGTATTCAGATTCCACTGCTCCCTGTTTAAAGAGAGGCAATCATGGTAAGTATCTTTGTAAGATTCTGTAAGGTACATGCAAGTACTTTGTAAGTATTAAGGTTTTATAAACATATATTTTTTCAGTTAGATTTTTATACTATAAAACACTTCATATAACAGCCCTCAGAAATATTTGGTTCTTATTTTAAAAACCTAACTCTGGGAAGTAGATATGATCACCCATTATTATAGGTAAGAAGCAGGAAAACACTTTTTTCTTGCGTACCTTTCTCTATTTCTTTTGCTCTCCATCTCTGTTTCTTGCTTCTGGATACTCCTCCCCAACCCCACTCCTTCTTTCATTCCTTTCTTTGTCCACCCCTTTATTTTTTTCTCTACTTCATTAAAGAAATACTTACCACCTCCCATGTACCAGGGAGGTCCTGTACTAGGTGCTGGAACTCAGTGGGGTGAAAGATACAGACCGTCTCTGTATTCTTAGGCATTTAAGTCCAGTGGAGGCATTGCCAACACACAAAGGTACAGAAAGCAACACAATTACTGTTATGGGAGGGATTCTCCTTTCCCAGTATTCCACGCCATCTGTGTGGTGTTCATCACATAGTGCTTCCTGCCCTTGGGAATACTGGGGCCTATTTCATACTTACCAGAAGTGCACCCTCCATCCACTGTTTCTAGGTTCTCCAGCTCAGTTCTTTGCAGTCCCAGCTGCCTCCTTCAATGAGACCCAGTGAACACTCCCTTCTGGCACTGAGAGGGGAGACCAGAATGGAATAAACAAAATGTAAGAGACCAAGGGGACTCAGAGTGGTGTTGCTGTTGCGGTAGGGGAGAACTGCCAGGACTCGTGGGCCCATGTGTCATTTTGCAGAAATTTGCACCCAAACTCAGACATTCATCCTCCTTAAGTATAATGTGTAGTCAAAGCTGGAGGGCTCAGCTAGCCTTACTCATTCGGGCATTTGGAAGCAGAGGGTCCTTCGGCTCCTCCAGAGCTGAGACTAGAACCCCAGTGCTGTGGCCAGGTCCATCCCTAATGGGTGAAGAGTTTTCTACTGTTGCACTTTCCTCTGGACTCACCCTCCTATGAGGGTGAGGTTTTTCCCTTGTCCAAACCACCCCATTTTCACAATAACTGCTAGCAGGGTTAACTCACCCCCTGGGGGCCTCACAGGCATGGGGAAGGACCCAGAAGTGTTAGAAACCAAGACAAAGAACCATATTTGGTTGATGGTTGATTTTGTGAACTTGGCTTGACCACAGTATATCCAGAGATTTGTAAAACCTTATAATGTGTGTGCCTGGCAAGGTGTCTAGGATGAGTTGACCATCTGAACTGGTAGACTTCATAAAGCAGAATGCACTCCCAAATGTGAATGAGATGCATCCCATCATTGAAAACCCTGAACAGAATAAAAGACTAAGTAACAGGAAACTTCTGCCAAACTATCTTGAGCTTTGATATGTTTATTTCCCACTTTGGGATTTGCATTCAAACATTGCCTATTCTTTGGTCTTCAGACTACCAGGCTTTGGACTGGAGCTTACATCATTGACTATATGCAGCCACCAGTGTCTCTCTCTCTCTCTCTCTCTCTCTCTCTCTCTCTCTCTCTCTCTCTCTCTCTCCCCTCCTGTCCTTCCTCTCCTCTCCTTTCCTCTCTACCTTCTGCCCCCTTTCTCTCTCTCTGAAGAACCCTGATTAATACACTTCCCTTAGTGCAAACTTCAGAAAAGAGGCTCAGGCTGTCCATCCTGTCTTTTTGCACCCTCCTGAGGATGACACCACACCCTGCTGTCACTACAGTCAGTGCCAGAACAGACACATGAGCTGCCTCTCACACACGCGCACACACACACACACACACACACACACACACACACATGTCTCTGGTCCTGTCCCTTTAACTCAACTGGAGCCAATATCCCTTCCAGATGAAAAAAGAAAACTGAAATACCAACAAATTAGTATATGAGGAGGAGGATGGATATTTTGGGTTTTCTTCTTTATAATTTTCTATCTTATTAAAATATTTCTACAGTGAAATGACCATGTGGAACATTTGCCTGATGGAATGGTTATGACCATTGAATTAGATAGTGATTATGAAAGACTTTGCACAGAAGCTCTTAATAAAATTTGGCTCTCATTTTTAAAATCTAACTAAATTCAGTGTGTGTTTACAGAACTTCATGAAGGACTTTCATATACCTTATTTCATTTGCATACTAACAACTTGAGATGGGCTTGTTATGTATTATTCTTGTTTCACAGAGTAGGAAACTGAGGCTTGAAGATATGAAAGACACGAGGCCCAGATGATTCAGTGAGCAGCACAGAGCGGCAGAGCCAGGACTGAGCTATGGGTCCATTGCACTAACCCTGCTCACTGACTCACCTTACTGGGCCATGGTAAAAAAAAATCCTGCTCCCAGGATCATGGCTCCTGTACCTTCAGTGGCACTGTTACCTACATCTGCACCGCTGTAGGAAAGAAAGTCAGAATTGCCCGGTACTTAGCCCTGATTCAGGGCTCCTTGTTGACACCAGAGTTTAGAAACCAGGAGTCAATCCCCACAAGCCCTTCATGGCCCATGAAATCTGGATAAGCCTCAGGCCTAAAATATACAGGAGGAAGACTTGTGTCCCCAGAAGCTTTGGCAGGATCCAAAGCCCCAGGGATGGACAGGGTCAAGAGCTGTCTCTGGTAAGCAGGCAGGCAACTGGCTCGAAACTTCCCCACCTGGCTGTGTGAGCCAGCCCCCTAGACCACGGAATAAAAAGCCAGGATATTCCGCCTTACCATGATTGCACTTGGTAGTGGAATCATGTGGGTATTGGGTGGTTCTTGTGGTTTAGATCTACGTTGGTCCCCAGAACTCTCATGTGGATAGAGGTGAGATTTTGAAAAATAGTTGGACCATGGGGGTGCTATACTCACCAGTGCACTGATGAGTTTATAGCTGAATGCGCTGTGAGGAGGTAGGGGCTGGTTGAAGGCTGGTCACGGGCTGGGAGAGGGGACAGTGTAGTAATCTAGAAAGGTGTATTCTTGTCTCCAGTTCCTGCATTCTTTTTCTGCTTCCTGGCTGCCATGAAGACTGGGGAGCAGCTTTCTTCTGGCAAGCTACTCCACCATGCCATGTCTGCCTTGGAGCCAACCAACCGTGGACTGATTCAAAATTCTGAGCCAAAATAAACCTCTTTTCCTTTAAGTCGTGAGTATCAGTTATTGTGCCCCAGTGACAAGAAAGTGACTAATACAGTAACCAAGGGCAAGGCAGGCCAAGCATTTGCTTACTCTTACTTGTACAATGGTTCCAGTGAGGGCTGGGGATATAGCTCAGTGGAATAAGCGCTTGCCTAGCAAGCACAGGGTCCTGAGTTCGATCCCCAGCACCGAAAAAAAAAAAATGGTTCCAGTGCCTACTGTCTTATCTCAAAGGGAAGAAGTTTTTGAGTACAGCATAGCACATAGGTAATACTTTGAACGGCTTGGCATGGAGGGTGGGGTGGCAAAGCATTATGTGAAAAAGTTCAACCTCCCATTTTGCTCCATTTTGGGTCTAGAATGTCCCCTCCAAAAGCTCATGTGTTAAAGACTTGGTCCCTACCAAGTCCCCATCGTGGTCCCCATCGTGGGCATTGAAAGGTGAAGTCTAGCGGGAGGTCTTGAGGCTATTGCAAAGTGCACTAGAAGAGGACTGTGGCACCGAAATGTCTTCTTTACTCTTTTTCTCCCTGGCCATGAAGAAAGTGGTTTTGTTCTGCCATGTACTCCCTGACATGATGTGTTTCCTCACCACAGGCCCAAAGCAACAGCATCAACAAATTATGGACCAGAAACTTCAAAACTCTGAGCCAAAATAAATCTTGTCTCTCTACAAGTAGATTATTTCAGATAATATAGTGATAGATAGCTGGCCAATATTTAGTTAGTAAATATATATTGAGCACCTTCTATATGCAGAATCTCTTGTCATAATTGGGAATACAACTGTGAACAAAAAAACTCCCTCATCTTCATGGAGTATAGTACCCAAGAAGCTCAATCAAAGCACTGACAGCCAATATGGTCAGATTTCCATTAACCTTCTTTCTACTTTTTGCAGTATTTTCCCAATGAAATGCTCCCAACTGAAAGGAGATAAAACCTATATTCACCTCATTACTTTGCTCCTATGATGTTAGTGCAAAGTAGCTTGGAAAATCCAAACTAATCTAACTACACATGGTAACACATAGTAAGTGTCAAGGGTAACCCACTGTCTAGTCAATAACATGCAAAATGAATTTTGTAGAGATTCTTCATCCTAAATTTTAATAGGAGTGAATAAAAATCAGTGTTCTGTGGTTAAAATTGGTAAATAATTTTTCCATCCTAAGCACTCACTTGTTTGTGAACATGTTTTTATCAAAAGTAAAGTTGTAAAAAATGTTTACTTCAATACCAATAAGCATATGGCTACCTCCGTCAAAGGACTCAGCCATTTGCTGTACCCCAAAGTCATCAACATGTTTTAGGCTAGGCAGAAAAATTATGAAACACACTAGTAAGTTGTGATATGACTTGGAAACAACTAATGTAGTTCATAATATAATGGCTTTAGTAATTGTGGTACATCTAATACAGTGGCTGCAACTGCAAATCAGTGGTCTGCAAAAGGAGCCCAGAATGCCCAGCCTACCCAGTCTGCATGGAGTCCTGGGTTCTGGATGTCCTGAGCACTGACTTCCTACATCTCCCAAGAAAGTCCTGAGCTGATTGCCATCAACAACATACTGACCATAAGGGACTCTGACCCTGGGGAAGGTAGAGACCAAGACCTCGCTAGATGAGCCACTGATGTGTAGTCGGAATGGCCACCAAAGCTATGACAGAGACCCCCAGGCCCAGACAGCTGGTGCACACCTTCTGCCCCCACCCTATTTAAACTAGGTGATGTTTGGGTGTGATGATTTTACTTGACATCCTGAATATAAGTTTCTATTTCAACATGAGGACTAATTCCTTGGAATAAAAAAAAACAAAAACTGTTATGTTAGATGTGCATTGATAAGCCCCCAAAAAAGATATTTTGGGGAGTCCACTGTGCTTTAAAGTTCCCATTTTTCTTTTCAGGAAAGTCAGGTTTGGGCTCTACTGGAGTGGGGCTGCCTCAGGGGAGGCGCTTTCCCCAGTGTGATAACCTGCGAAAGCCTCTGAATTGTCCACCAAGACTGACTTCTGCCCCTCCTACCTTCAGCTAAGAGGCCAGCAGCACCCATAGGCCTTTATCATCCAGAAAACAAAGCTCAAAACCCCCAGAGAGGTATCTCCAGGGCCTCCTTTAAGTCTGGAGCCCCAAAGCACTGCGCTGCCCTTCCCAGTTGGCTTGGTAGGTTTGAGGCCTGGGGGCTATTTCCACGTGCTTTTTTTGACATTTTTGTTCACGTAGATACTGTGTCTCTCCCTTCTGCATCCATGACATTCTATAATAGTTCCAGCCTTTTGTTATTTCTTTGTGCTGATCATATGTATTTCTCTTCCCCAATCTTCCACCATGTGGACCTCATTACTATCACCATATCCAGCATCCATGTGTTGAAAATAGAAATACAGTTTTTTAATCTTGACCCCACACACACTCCCACCTCCTCTCCCTTCTGCATCCCCTGCAGAGGTGTGTTCACATAATATGGGTCCTAGAGTTGTGTGTATGCTTTTAAAACATCTCCCTCATCTTGACCCTGAAGGGCCACCACAGAACTGTCTCAGCATCAGCCTTGAAAGTGGAGGTGCAGCTTCCCTGTACCACTAGAACAAAATAATCATATCACAGGGCCAAGGGCCTGCCTGCAAGGTTAGCTCTTTCGCATTTACATCTAAGCCATTGTAAGTATTGCTGTCTTAGTTACTTTCTTGTTCCGAGACAAAATACCTGACAACCAAAATTTAAAGGAAAAAAAGTCTTATTTTAGCTCACAGTTTTGTAGAAGTTTCAGTCCATGGCCAGCTGGCTTCGACGTAGGGCAGCACGGCAAGGGAGAAATAGTCCACAGCAGGGTAGGCAGGAGGCAGCAGCCTTCCTTCTGCTTCCCCTTTTACTCCATTCAGACTATAAGCCCATTGGATTGTATAACCCACACCCAAGGTGGGCTTTCCCACTAGCCACACTCAGAACTAGGCTAAACCAATCAGTGGACTAATTTAGTTATCACATACTGTACCCTTAACCTATATTCACACACCCTACAGGCAGCCACCTCAGAAAAGCCCTACCTATGAGTGCATGAGGCTCTAGGGGCACATCTATGCACAAGCTCTAACACTCCTTATCTTCTCCTTACCTAATTTCCCTCTTCTGCCCATCAAGAAGGAAAAGCAGTGGTTATTTGCCTTGCATGTACCCTTGAACATAGAATTAGAATTGATTGTGGTGATAGGGACATGACATCTGCTCACACGCTTGTCCCTGAAGTCCTTGCAAACAAGACCATTTTACGTTCTATACATCTTGTGGGGTGCTGATTGAGTTGAAAAGACAAGAAAAGCAGGGCATGGTGACACGTGTCTGTAATCCCAGCACTCAGGAAGCTGAAGCAGAAGGATCACCATGAGTTCAAGCCAGCCTGGGCTACATAATGAGTCCAAGGCCATGCTGAACTACACAGCAAAACCCTGTCTCAAAAAAAAGGAAGAAGAAGAAGGAGAAGGAGGAGGAGGAGGAGGAGGAGGAGGAGGAGAAATACAAGACAAGACAAAAACTAGAAGAAAGGTCTTATATCAAAAATATACAAAAATGATTAAAATTCAACAATAAGAATACAAACAACCAATTATGAAGTGACAAAAGACCTGAAAACCTCATAAAGAAGATACATAAATGGCAAATACACATATGAAAAGATGCTCAAAATCATATGACATTATAGAATTGCAAATTACATCAACCGTGAGATACCACTACAAACACATTAGTCTCACTAAAATCCTCAAACCATGACAATACCCAGGGCTGGCTAGGATAGGGAGAAAGAGGAATTCCCATTCATTGCTGGTAGAATGTAAAAAGCACCGCGACTCTAGGAGACAGTTGGCAGTTGCTTCCAAAGCTAAATATAATCATACCATATAATCCAGCAATAGCCTCTTATTTGCCCAATTGATATTATAATAATGAAAAAATCTGCACACAAAAGTTTATAGCCACTTTATTCACAATTGCCAAAACTTGGACACAAACAAGATGTCCTTCAATAAGTAAGTGAATAAATAAGCTGTGATAAATTTATGCATGAGAATATTATTTAGTGATAAAAACAAACGAGTTATCAAGCTACAAAAGACATGGAGGAAATCTTAAGTATATATTAAGTGAAAGAACCTAATCTGAAAAGGCTACACACTCTCTGATTCCAATTGTATGATATTCTGCAAAAGTAAAACTATAGAGTGAAAAGGTGCGTGGCTACCAGGGACTGAAGGGAAGAAGAGGAGTAAAAACGAATAGGTGGAGCACAGATATTTTTAGGGCAGTGGAACTATCGTGTACTACTGTAATGGGGAACTATCGTGTACTACTGTAATGGGGAACTATCGTGTACTACTGTAATGGGGAACTATCGTGAACTACTGTAATGGGGAACTATCGTGTACTACTGTAATGGGGAACTATCGTGTACTACTGTAATGGGGAACTATCGTGAACTACTGTAATGGGGAACTATCGTGTACTACTGTAATGGGGAACTATCGTGAACTACTGTAATGGGGAACTATCGTGTACTACTGTAATGGGGAACTATCGTGTACTACTGTAATGGGGATACACCACATTGTACACATAGAAAAAGCAAGTGCTAATGTAGACTATAGACTTTAGTTAATATTAATGTTGGTTATAACAAACACACCACACCAATGCAGTATTTAATAGTTAGAATTACAGGACTTTCTGTACAGTCCTTCCCCAGGACTGCAGGTTTACTTTCTGAGGTTTCCACAGCTGCAGGAAAGTGCAGTCCAAAAATATTAAAAGGAAAATTCCAGAAATAAGCAAGTCATAAGTTTTAAATAATTTTTATCACACTATGTTGTGAGAATTTTTCTATGTTGTGTTTATCTCCTATAGTGCCTAGTTCATAAATTAAACTTTTTCAAGGTATATATGTATAGGAGAAATACATAGTTCTAAAGCTACATGGTTTGTTGCTATCTATAGTTTCAGGCACCTGAGAAATGTCTTGGAAGATATTCCCTGTGAATAACAGAAAGCTACTATACTTTATGCTCAATTTTTCTGGACATTAAAACTGGTTTTAAAATAGTATGTTACAGTGACAGTAAGTATGAAGGATGAGAATTTAATCAAGAATATATATAATTTATTAAAATAATCTATTGTAGAAGATGATTTTAATACATGGAAAGATAGTCCCCATGTTAGATGGGAAAACAGTATTATGAAGACAGTAATTATTCCCAAATTGTTCTATAGATTCCAACTCATCATAATAAAATTTTAGTAAGATTTTTTGAGGTTACTTAATAAATTTGCTTTAAAATTAATTGGGAGAATCAATAAAAGTTTATGGACAGCTGAATCAATCTTTTAAAGGAACAATAAAGAGGGGGAACTTGCCCTATTATATAATAAGATTGCTTTTAAAACCATAGTAATGAAAACAGTTTGATTAAAAAAAAATCAGCCAACAGAATGAAATAAAGAGCAAGGAGACATATGCATGTGCAACTGGAAATCTAGTGTATGAGCAAAGGGTGCAACAAATCAATGAGAAAGAGAAAGGAAATATATCAAAGTAAAGATTTCTTTTCAATTCTGAAGATAGTTAAGCTATTGAACAGAAAAGTAGAAGATATTTGTAATAACTAAAACTGACATGAATTTTATATAACACATGAATTGCAAATTAACAAGGAGGAGAAACTCCAATGCAGGAAAATGGATAAAAGACATGAAGAGGTAGTTTCAGAAGAAACAAGAAACATTTTAAAAAGTATACTATGAGGTGCTTAAAATACACTGGTGATTACACAGGTGGGCAGCAATACAATAAGATTCAACTTTGCACCCATTATGCCAGAAAAGTAAGAGATAGGTGAGAAACACCAAGTGTTAGGAGAGATATGGGATGTTAATGGGTGTAATAGAGGTAGATGCTTCAGTGTTTACTCTGGCACTGTATATTCAAACCAGATGTGTGTATATCCTATAGTCCTGAAATTGCCTTCCTTGGCAAACACCCTAGGGGCAATCCAATGCCGTCAACAGAAGAAATCCAAGAGCTGTGCACAGTGGAGATGTGGTAGAGGCAGCCCAGTCATCAGTAGGGGAGTGGACAAAGCCAATGAGGTGGTTGCCCGTACAGAGTAGGGCCCAGCAGCTGGAATCAGAGATCAGATGCACACACAGTACCACATGATGGATCTTTGAAACATAATGCTACTGAGAAACACTAAGAGATTAATGAACCCATGAAAGCATGTATGCAAACCCAAAATACATGCACACAAAACAGCAATATGTGTTGTTCAAAGTACATTCCTCAGAGGAAACAAGAGATAGGGCTTGCATGGCCTCTGATGATGTAGCACAGTCTGATAAGAAAGACTAACTTTGTCTCTGCTATAACAGTGGATGACTTCTTTTTATAAGTTAGACTAAAAATTAGCTCTGAATTCAAATTCAAACATTTCCATTAACGTTTCCAACCTTTTTCTTGCCGAGACAAAGATAATTTTGGATAAGATAGCATAGATTCACATGCCCGTTTCATGGTGGTTTTAAGGGACCTTCCTAATGCACACTAAAGTGACCCTGGGGGTCCTTTCTGAAGATAAGATGGGGGAGACACTATAGGTTTGGATCTGAAATGTCCCCAAAAGCCCATGTGTTGAAGATCTGGTTCCCAGCCCATGGCACTACCAGGAAGTCATGGAATCTCTTAAGAATGAGACCGAGTTGGACAAAGTTAGGTCACTGGGCATGCTCTTGAAGAGGATACAGGAACTCCGGCCTCTACCTCCCTTTTGTTTTTTGATGCCATGAAGTAAGCTCTACCATGTCTTTCTGCCATAGTCTACATTATCACTGCGTCAAAAGCAATAGGGCCAATTGACCTTCACTAGGGCTAACTTTGGAATCTTCTGAAACCATGAACCAAAGTAAATCTTTCCTGTTTTTAAGTTGATGATCTCAGGTATTGTGTCATAGTAACAGAAAACTGACTACATAGGCTCACAAGCCCAAGAAGCTGACACTTTTAGCCTTTCTTATCTAATTAGTACCATGCTAGATGCTTGATAGAGGCTGTCTCATCATGTCATGACAGATGGGGGAAGTGTTATAAATCCATTTTGCAGAAGAGGTAAATAAACCTCAAAACAGCTCAGTGAGTTGCCCAAGGTCCACAGTTAGTAAGAAGCAATTATCTGAAGCCAGATCTACATGGATTCTACACGAGACCACACCAAAAGGTTCTGGAAAGCAGAGAGGCTCCATGGTTCACTCTGATTCTATGCACTGGGCAGCTTGAGGGCCACATCACAGCTGTCAGTTGTGACAGCAAAAAATGGTCACAACCATTGTTAATTTCCAATCATCTTGTCTTGAATTTCTGTATCGTTTTTTTAATCCTCTTTAAAACTAAAAAAGAACACAGAGGTAACCCTCTGCAACCTCCCCTTCCTCAAGGAAGTGGAGGCCCAGCAGCACAGTTTCTGCTGCAAAGCTTTGCAGATTTATTTGACTCGGTGACAACATACACTGGACTCCCTCGCGTTGCTCTCTGGCTTAGTCTGGCCATGCCCAGGGACTTCCTGCAGCGGTCTCCACTCTCATTCAGTTCAAGTGCTATCTTTCCATGATAAATCTCTCACTACAAATAGGAAGTCTTTTTGTCTAAGCTCAGAAAGCCAGTATGCCGCACACACTACAGGAGATGCCTGTGTGCTGATAATGTTCCAACTGAATTAAAATGTAATGCTTCGATCCAACACATTAGCTTGGTAGACCTCTGGGTTTAAAAGTGATTTGCTTATGCCATAAGAAATCAGCCAGTGAAAAATTAGGTATCATAACTAAGAAGGCACTTCTTATTCATCACAATATGTCTACAGGTGATTCATCACAGCTGCCGAAGTAAAGGCAGTCAGAGTGAACACACATTATGAGCCATTAGAGTCTGCACTAACCACCCAAATCCTTCGAATTCCTCCACCGCAGGAGACTGCAAGAGACCTGGAAGCCTGATGACCACAGGCCCCACCACAACGGCGAAAGAGTATAAGCAAAAAAGGCGGGCACGCCCCCTCCCTCGGCCCTGCCTGTCTCCGGCTCCTCCTCCTCCGGGAGTCAAGGCAGGCCTAGATTTCAACCCCAGTTCCTCCCGGCAGGATCTGAGGCAAGGTTTTAAGCTCTTCTAGCCTTAGTTTCTTTATTTGAAGAGTGGGAATAATATACATTCTTCATAGGATTGTTGTGAGGTTCACTGGCGCAGTAAATAGGAAGTATATAAGGACAGCTAGAGCGCTGCAAGCGTTCGGTGATGTTCAGTGTTTTTGTTGTTAGAGTTAAAAACAAATATGTGAATGGAGCCCCCCTTAGAATTTAACCAATACCCATCTGACCAATATAGAAACAAACATGACAGTCTCTACTTAAATTATCAGAGACCCTAGTAACTTCACCAGGTTCACCGCTGAGTACACAAAAGAAAACTCAGTTGCAGTTCATCTTTCATTTATTTACTCTTTGATATGTTTAACCTCTGTAAGAGATATTCTTTGTATGTTGTTTCCCTGGTATTGTTTCTGGAAAAAGCTTTTGCAAAGCAATCTAGAAAGCTATATTCTTAGTTAGGAAAGAATAATCACAGAAGTCACAACCCAATCTTCTTCTAATTTGAGAAATTGTTTCACAAAGATCTCTTTGCCTCTGCAACTGGCAAATTGTGAACCAGATTCTGCTCAAATAATTCCAGCCAGGGAGGGCTCATAATGTTGCCAGACAGCCCCTGCAAGTTACTACGATTGTGATAAGCATGGCACAGCTGTGTTTAGAAACATCTAAAGTATGGGTTCAAGGAACAAAACTTTAAGTCCCATGAAAATTAGCCCAAGTTGCTGGTTCACTGCCATATCCCCAGAACCAAACAGGCAATCAGGCAAGCAAATAGCAGGCTATTGGATGGATGGATGGATGGATGGATGGATGGATGGATGGATAGATGGATGGAAGGGTAGATGGATGGATGACATGTCTTCTCTGGGTGTTATAGAATAAATTAAACAAACTTATTTTCCTATCATACTTAGAGCCCAAGGGACTCAGTAATGAGCTTACATTTAAGATTTAAATTTTAAATTATTAAATTTAAATTTAAGATTTCCATGTGAAACAACTACAGAACTATAACTATCTTAAGACCTATAAACTACCCCAGACTTGAGTGTGAGCAGTAGAACTCTGACAGCAGTGATAGCAGTGAAGTGACAGCAGTGAACCGCCCACTGATTGCAGGGGCCTGCCTAGTTGTCAGGAGAATATATAATCCATTGATTTTTAAGTGTTAACATTAACAGCTGTGTGCCTAATTACTAAGAATTGTATTTGTTTCCAAATATCTTTTTTCTTTAATCTTTAACAACATATAACCTACTATCTATTTTGAACTTAGTGAAATTCCTATGACCTTTAAAACATATATAATTCTAAGTTGGTCACAAGGACAGACTTTTGAAAAACACCTATTCATACTTTTCAAAATTATGTGTCTATTTATTGACAACTAGTCAGTATGCTCTCTCTCTCTCTAATTCAGTCCTTGATGCTTAGTAGTGCTCATATTACAAATAGATGAATGCATTTATTTTTATGAATAATAAAAAAGACAAGACACCCTGCTCCAAACTGACTGTACCATACCACACATAGATTTTTTCCTCTTCTGCAGAATTTTATTTTCTAAGTTTCAGTTCGTGCTCAAAGGCAGATTTACTTTTTTCTTCACAAAAGGAGGGGAAAAGCATTAGGTACCTGGTACCCAGCAAAAGCCCAGACACGGAGTTATCAGTGGAATTCTTCAAAGTGACACAGGGCTGGACAAGGGGTTCCTTGCTGGTACAACCAGGTCACAAGCCTAAGAAGGCTTGACGGGTATGGCTGGCTCCATCCCCAGGACCCCATTATGTTCCCAATCTGGGCTTTGCTGCCTGGGCTGGGCTGCTTCTCGGGCTCCTTGGCGCCCAGGACCTCCAAGCTCCAGGAATTTGGACTGAGTGGTAGAGACATCGCCGGCAGAGACGACAATCACCAGTTTCCTCCCTGTTCTGTCTTGTGATTCAAAGCAGATTCTGCTCCACTTTTTTTTTTTTAAAAGGGAGCACATAGTGCTGGAGACCCACAGGAACAGAACTGAGCAAGAAAACTCAACCCTCTGACTCAAGAGACTGTGAGTAAGCAGCTCATCCATGGGGAGCCACAGTGGGGCTTGGGTTTGGGGCACCCTAGGGCGTCAAGATCTGATTGCTAAGGGCCGAATATTCCTGTGGGAAGTTACAGCAGCTGCAAGACTCTTAAAGTGGGATTTGAGGCGTTCAGAAATGGCCCTGACCTGGGGCCAGCTGCCTCCAGGTGCACATACATAGAGGCACGTGCCCACTCTGATGCTCCCAAGATCATATATGCACTGCATTTGTCCCTGGCTGCAGGAGAAAAGAGATAGAAAACAAGAGGATGGTTTTCTATCTTGGACCTTTGTCTGAAGGAAACCCCACCGAACTCAGGGCCTTGCTTGAAGACTTCCATAAGGAATGACTTTGAATGGAGCCTCTGTCACATCAGTCCAGTATGATTCCAGAGTTAGACCACTTAGGAAAAACTACCAGCCATCCGTGTGGCATATTTATTGAAAACACTTTTTTGCTTTGTTTTTCTCTCCTGGCATTAATTTCTAGCTAGAGGATGTTCCCTGTTCCTTGGAAGAGTATATAGTTCTGTGGTTGGAACCTTCTTTTATATAATTCTACCCTCTGTAAAAGTGTTCCTTTTTATGAAATTAATTTACATCACAAGAATTCTGGTATTCTTGGTGATAATTTAGTCACATATCATTTTTTGGGGGGGCCGTTGTTGGAACAGGGTCTACCTATGCAGTTCAGACTGGCCTTGAACTCACTATGTAGCACAGGCTGACCTCGAACTCCCAGTAGTCCTCCTGCCTCAGTCTCAAGGGTGTTGGGGTTACAGGCATGTGCCACCGCACCTGGTCAATCTTTGAAAGTAGTTTATAGTCCACTGCGAAAAGCAGGATTGGAGTTACAACCCTGTTGGTTTCTGACGTAAACGGGCCACTGAGCTCTGTCAACCTCACTCTGCTTCTCTATTGTTGAAACATAGTAACAGCCACCCGGTAAGACTGTTGGAATGATTAACTGAGAATGATAACGTATGAAGCCCTTTATGAGATGATAGATAACTACTGATTATTATTAATACTATCATTATTTGTGATAAGCATGGCACAGCTGTAAGCTGGCTGAATATGAAGCATTGAGAGGATCCCAGGGCAGTAAAGCAGTCTGGTGGGTGGCACCGTAGGTGGGTGACCAGGACAGCTCAGTGAACCTCTTCTTCAGCCATTTTCAACTCCACACTCAGACACTCACACGCAGGAGCTGGTGTCCTGCTTGTCTGTGACACAGCCCTACTCTCATCACCTGCCTCAAACTCCGTCTCTTCCTTTTGAACTGCAGGAGGCTTCCCGCTGCCATGTTACCTCTCCTGCCGGTCACTCTCTTTCTCTTTCTATCCTGCTTCCCTGGAAGAGGAAGCAGTCACCTCCTCCGGGAACTCCTGCCCTGGCTAAAGACTGAGTTTGCGCTCCGCCTCTACCGCAGCGTGGCAACAGGGAAAAATGGGACAAATTTTGTCATCTCTCCCGCCGGTGTGTCCCTCTCACTGGAGATTCTACAGTTTGGAGCCCAGGGAAACACTGGCCGGCAGCTGGCAGATACCTTGGGGTACACCGTGCATGGTAAGAGGCCCGTCATGCACACACTTTCTCTCCTGCTCACTTTCACACTCACCCTTGCTCACATTCCTGCTCAATTCCCTGCTCAGGCTGTCTCAGACAGGGGTGCTGAGCTGGTGGGCAAATCCACAGAGGGACGACCACTGGGTGGAAATGCAACAGAAGACATTCACATTTTGGAACAGTGGCTACCCTTGATTTTTAAGGCTCCTTTCTAACTTTGGATTCCATGGCAATATTTCGGTATCATTTCATACACCCTTTTGTAGTCCTGCCCAGGTGCCAAGCAGTGTGGGAAGCACCTTAAAACATGAATTAAATAATTCAATGAATTGCCATTTAATTATTGGGACTGAAGGTGAGCAAACAGGCACAGAAAGTGGAAGCAGTTTGCTGGTGGTCACACAGCCAGGAAGGGGCGGCGTTGGCACCCAGCCCAGACTGTTGGGCTCCAGAGCCCATGTTATTGACCAGCCTGCTTTTACGAATCTGTGACTTCTGGCCAGTGCCTGACCTGTCAACTTATTTCTGTAGATTCTGTATTTTAGAAGAGCTCTGCAACAGCCGTAAGAGTCTCTTGTATGTAGCTCAGCCTCAGCCCAATGCTTATCCTCAGTACCTGCTGAGTCCACACTAAGGAGCCACTCACGTGCATGATTTTTTCTTCTCCTTCTCAGGATAAGCTGTCAATAAAACAGATGAGAGTAACCTTTGCATAAATTATTATTTTTGAGAAGCACAAGAATTAATACCAACACGGCCTGGTGAGAGCAGGCTTTGTAATGGAATCTTGAGTTGGCCAGTAAAGGTTAGCATTCAGCATGCTGGAACACAAGGCACCAGATGAACTCCCCACCCTCTGAATCCACACCCTGTCCCTGGCAAAACAGTTCCAATGATTCTGCTGGCCTACGGACAAGTGTGTGTTCCCACTGGGGATAACTAAGGTTGAAGACAGATTTTTTAATGTAATTGTTCTCGGCAAGTATAGCACAGCAGGGTACACAGCCCCCAAGTTATTTTTCACCCACAATAGACTCAGCGCAGTGAAATCTTCAAGGTTTTGGAAACTGCTGCTGCAAAGGCCAGTGCTATGCTGCAAACACATAAGGAGAACCCTGAACACAAACAGCTCACTCTCAGATGAGGAATGTACCTAGAAATACCCTCTAATTCAGGGCCATATGTGCATTTAGGCAAATTAGGTTAGTATATGGAGGAAATGCTCAATTCTGCTGGCAGATCAGAAGGCTCCCCGAAGCCATGACATCTAAGCTGGGTTATGAGGAATCAGCCTTTAAATAGAGCCTCACAAAAGTGAGGATTGGAGAGAGTGAGAAATACAAGTGCCGCTGCCCCACAGGGAAGGGAGGCAGTATGAGCACTTCTCTGTTTCAGGTGCAGTCACGGTGCCTGGTTAAGCAATGAAATGATGATCAGAGTTTTCATACAGCCCGCGAGATGAGACTGCGAGTGTTCAGGGCGGTATGGCTATAGAATCATAGAGCCCATTAGAGAATCAGCAAATGTCAAGAATGCTTAATAGTCAAACTCTATGGAACAATAATCCCCCTTAACTTTCTTCATCATGAACTGGCTTATCATCTTATGGGACCATAGGTAGTTATCAAAAATAAGAATGGACTACTTTCAGAATTCTGGTTCGTAGAACTCTGTGCTTTGGTTTGCACCAGGACAGCTCCAAGAAGCTTGTGTGCACTGCTTAAAACTCCACGTCAGGGCTCGTCACTTGCCCTAGCTCAGACTTTCTTATAAACATTGATCCATACCAATAATATAGCTATAAAACCAGGAGCTAAGCACATCCCAGGAACCCAGTAGCACTGTACCTATTTAATTAACAGAAAGATCTGCCCAAGTTTGCAGGGCAATATGTCAGCACTGTCTTCTTGCTGTGTATCCAGACTCTGTCTGAGAACCAGGAGTTTTGCTGCTGGTCCTGCAGCACCAGAGGAGTTCAGAGGAGAAAGCAGAGATAGCCTCCAAAACCACCCTGTTTTCACCACATTAAACACAATTTCCCAATGTCCCAGCTTCTAGGAATTTTCATTATTCTTTTAAGTAAATTAATAAAGGACAGTTCAGCATGTTCCATTAAGCACAAGAAGAGTACTAGGAGAAAAGCCCTCAAAGATGAAGGTGGTCTGGTCTCTGGACTTCTCTTTCATGATGGACTTTACTTTAAAAGTCATTATGCCATTTGATCCCCCGAAGAGACCTTATACACTCTCTAGACCTCTATTAATATGCCCATTTTATAGTAAGGTGAATGAATGACTTGGCCAAACTCAGCTCACCCAACAGGGAAGCAACAGAGCTGGGATTCACATTTCTTTTTTTTGCTTTCAAGTCCTATGTGCTTTCTGTAATTCCTCAGCACCGCTTGGGCTGTGGAGCAGTCACATACATGTGTATATAACTTGCCTTCTCTATTTCTCACCAGAGTCGACCTCATTATCTTACAGTCCCACCAAACCCACCAGAGAGCACCGTAAGCATAACCTCCTTTTAGTTTGCAGGCAACCAAAATATCAGCTCCGAAAGGATAGTTCGTACAGTTTGAGAATTTTATATCCGCTAACTTTACAAAGTTAAGACCTACAGCATTCAGTATCACATCCAAGAAATTTGGCCCCATGGATTTATTAAAAAGGAAGGCTTTCTCCTCACTGGTCTGTCAAAGGAACTAGAAGGCTCATCTGAAGCAGGATTCATGGAATGCTTCCAGTGCTTTCCCCCAACTCTGCACCTGTCCCAGGGACCCTCTTCCACACCCCCTCACTGTGCTCTTGGTCTGTATAGCTCCTGCGGCTTTCTTCCTCCTCCTCTCACCTAGCATTTTATTGGAACCACCTCCTCAGCCCACCAGTTCCCCACCCTGTGGGTAGACAGCACAGTGAGGCACTGCCACCTACAACTTGGTGACTACACTGAACAAGCGACGCCACGAGTTTGCCTGAGCCTCAGATCCCTCATCTGTAACCTAGGAATAATAACAGCACCCAATCACAATGTTCTTGGAAAGATGTAATGTGCCCAGGCAAGTAGAGCAGTCCCGCACAACATCTATCGGCACCGTCACCCCTTGATGGTTTTCATCTGGTGATGCATATTGTGGCACAGATAGAAAAGCTTTTTCCTACGTGCAACCAGCAGGGACTAATCAGTGCGGGCGGAGACAAGACTCAGGCTAAAATCTCCTTCAAGCCAATTGATTCTATGTTAATGTTCCTGACTATAAGAAGGCTGGTCCCTCGCCCAGAGACAGCAGAAGGATGGAGAGGAAAGCTCAGGGCCATTCCTAAAGTCAGTCTGCACGACAGACCCTGAAATACCTTGAGGTCAAGGCTTCTCTGCAGACAGTCAACATTCTGCAGGGATGTGACCCCAGAGATACAGATGGCCTTCCTAGGCAAAGTAAAATCTAACCTTCACGGTCAGGAGTGGAAAGCTAGGGGAACTCAGTTGTGTCCAGACTCACCAGTGGGAGGGAGGCCTCGTTTCAGCTACAGGATGCCTAGGGATACTAGAAGCTGCGGTTTGCAAATAATAGCACGAAAATGAAATCCACTCTTGATTGTACAGAGAAAGAAGCAGTTTCCTGTGCACATAGTAAGTAGCAGTCCAGCTGTCATCCAAGAAGGCGGAATTCAGCCACTCTCTCAAATGCTTATTCCCTCAACACCCTTACATTTAACTGTCTGGAGCATGGGGGGAGCTTCCATCTCACTTTTCCTCTGTATTTCTAAAATTGAAACCATAGTTGTAAAAGAGGCTGCACTCTACAGTCACAGAGATGGTTATGAGGCCTCACCCAGGTCTACTGACAAAGGAACAGCCAACCCCCCACCCATCATTGTTGGTTGTAACACTGGACATGAATCTCTTGGCTTTGTTAGTGTGTGAAAAGTCCATCATCCTGCACACTGAATTTGTGATTTTCCCAGCTCTAGAATCTCTCCTCCCTCACCTGCCAAAGTTCCTGAATGAGGAAGTTAGGGAAGAGCAGTCTCTGTCATCTAAAGGATGCAGGTAGACTTCACTGTAGCCACATCTCTTTCAAATCTCGCATGGTTTCTTCCCTACTGTTACTTTGAGGAAGCAGGATGGTTCCTGAGCAAGTTAGCTATGACTTATCCAGTTGACTGCATGTAGTAAATGCACCATATGAAAATAAGAGTGACACTGCTTAGGTCCCATTTAAATACAAGGCACAGACAGAGGTGCTGCCAGCTCCTTACCCATATGCACCATTGCTGACAATTACAATTTCTTTTTTTAACAGACCCAAGAGTGATGGATTTCTTACATGCTGTTTATACCACACTACACAACTCCAGCCAGGGCACCAAGATGGAGCTGTCGTGCACCCTTTTTGTACAAGTGGGAACACCACTGTCTCCTTGCTTTGTGGAGCAGGTCTCCTTGTGGGCCAACAGCAGTGTGCAGCCAGCTGACTTCACTAAATCCAACAGCAGCACCATCCAGACCAACAAAGAGGAATCTGGACTGCTCACAGGTAAAAGAAAGCTACTCCCCTCCTAAGGTCGAGGGCTGCCAGGATAATAACACCTATTGCTTGTCAGAAGTCATGGTTCTCAGGCCACCCTCAAATGTAGCAAAAGTTTGTCCTCCTGGGAAGCCTTGCATTTGGGTAAAAGTCATGTGAAGCAACTAAAGCTGACTCTTGTCCCCTTCTACCTCTCACCACCACCACCTCCCCACAGATACACATGTGCACAAGCCACACAAGCACAAAAACACACATGGAGATGCTCGCAGAGCGTCCCCCTCTGACACACACTACAGACTTTGTCCTCTGTCTCTCCCCCCTCCACGAGTTTCTGCTTAGTTTTGTCTCATCTACAATTACGATATGGAAATGCAGGGGGACAAAACTGTGGTTACTTGGAAATTTAGGGTAAGGAAGTAATTCAAAAGAAGATAAAGTTATATGCAGTAAGCTGTTTAGCTGTTTTACTGAAGCAAAAGACTATATAAATCCTAATTTTCCAATGACAAGGGGTGATTCAGAGAGGCATGTAACTGCTGCCATGCTCTTGTAATTGTTACTGGAAATGATGGAAAGCATTACTCTTTACCAAGCATTTATTTATTTAGCACTCTTTGAAAATGATTTTCTCAGTTCAGTCCCACAATAATTCTAGGAGGTAGACACTGGTGTTGTTCCAGTTTTACAGTTGGAGGAACTGAGGCACAAAGGGCTGAGTCTCCTGTCTGGCATGGATCCACAAAGCTAGGAGTCCCCCCAGATGGCGTGGTTCCAGCATCCTTGGAGATTACAAAATTACCCAGAAATATGGAGAACATTCAAGATCCATTGTTGCTTCTAAAGCAGAGTAGAAGGCAATAGGATATGTAATTGAATAAGCTTGCAATACTCTCAGTTTTCTGGAATGTTTACCATCTTGTCAATTTATTTAACAAGTTTGAATTCCGTGTCTCAGCCTCTACCCTCCCCCAAGGTCACATTTGCTGTTCTCAGCTCCTGGGCTGACTTGCACACTACGGTCACCCAGAGCTCAAGTCCGTGACTAGCCTCCTCTGGTTCAAAGCCAAGGTTTCTGTCTTGGTAAATGGCTGAACTGTGACTTTGCCCCTCACAAATACGTGACCTTAACCAACTTCTTCCCATCCTAGGTTTCCTCACCTGTAAAAAGAGGAATAACAGGTAAGTGAGAATTTGCTCAAGAATTTAGGACAGAGCTGAGCACAAAGTGTATGTTTATGAAATCAGTAAAGGCCTAAGAGCTGACCCTATAAAGGTGGTCTGCACCTGCCTGCTCCTTCTTCTGGTGATGCATGAGTTTTAACCCCAGCTCTCTGAAGACCATGCTGTGGGTGTTATCTTCTTAGCAAAGGATCAGCAAAGGGCATGGCTCAGTATGGGCAGTGGAGACTAGAGGATGACATGATATGTCACCTCTCCATCACACCCGTCAGCCCCTCCAGGGCTGGGGTGGGGGGAGAAAGTGCCTAATGGTGCCTGGGAAATAGCCCAAACAGAAGCAGGGGGAGCATCCCTGTTCAAGTGAGAAGAAGAGTGTGATCCTCGGCAACAGCTGGTTATGAACACACAAGGGTGCTGCAACTAGCAGCAAGCGGCAGCCTACCTGCAGGTGTGCAGGTGTCAGGACTCAGTGTGATTTCTGAGTTCTCACTCCCATTTCCACGGCCCAAGCCCAGGATGGCATGGTGAGAGCAGCTAGTATGGCCCTGGATCTCTGGGAGCACAAGGGACTTAGGGAGTGAAGCAGTTTTGAGTAAATGGAAAAGACATTCTGAAACGTGAGAAACAAAAAGGGAGGCAGAGAAATACCACACTATCAAAGATAACTTGTGTTTTGCACCTTAGCTGTGCACTCCTCATCCACACACATACGGTGTCCAGTGCGGCCATGATATACATTTACCCTCCTGCTTGCTCCCCCGCTTCCAGGCAGGGGCCCAGGCGGCCCACCGTGGGAGCAGGCCAGCGCTATCCAGCTCGCCCTTGTGAGCACCATGACCTTCCAAAGCTCTTGGCAGAGGACATTCTCCTCCGTGGACTCACAACCCCTGCCTTTCACCTGTGCCGGTGGCCGCATCCTTCAGGTCCCTATGATGCACCAGACGGCTGAGGTCAACTATGGTGAGCCCCTGCCCCTGGGTGAGAGTATGTGAGAGCAAGCATGGGCATGTGCTTGGCAGAGGGAATGCCAGGCCTGTGCTCTTCGGGTGCTGGATTGAGATGTGTTTCTCTGTGATGTCATCCTCTGGCCTCTCATTTGGCCAAAAGATAAAGGGTGGCAGAGAATTCAGAGGGATCTCACTGGACAGTGTGTGCCAACAGGACTGTGACAATGCAGATGGAGGTGAGAACCAGTTCCATGCTCAATATTCTGCTCTGCATTTAGTAAGAAAGGAGTTAATGGAAAACCACCTTTCTGGACCAAACCTCACCCCGGCAGGCACCTTCACCCAGTGCGTGCAGAGCGAGCATGAAGATGGAGTCTAAAAGGCTCCCCAAAGCCTCCTGGACTGAAGGTCCTGTTGCTCCTGCCAGAACCTTGGCATTTAGTGCTGCTTCGTTCCCATGCAGGCACTTAGTAAGCACTCAGGAAATGCCTGTGTATGTTTATGAGACAAAAGCTAAAGAGCATCTATTGTTAAATAAGTGTGCATATACGATTAATTATAGTTCTCGTTGTTGGCCTGTTATTATTGCTGCTCTGACCTCATGGTTAATTTGACTGTTGGCTGCGTGGCAGCAGACAGCTTCCATGTGGCTCTTGTTCTTCCCAGGACACAAGTGTGCACGGTAGCTGGCACGTAGTAGATGGTGAACAAGGATCTATAGAGTGTGCGAGCTATGTAGTGGGAACTGTGCGCCCATCTTTTCCTACTGCACCTAAGATTCTGTCTTAGTCACCTGGCAGTTCTGTTCCCAACCAGTACTAGGTCCTTGGTCCCTGTCTTTTTTCTCTTGTTGCTGAGACAAAATACCCAACATCCAAAATGAAGGAAGGAAAAGTTTATTTAGCTTACAGTTTGCGGAGACTTCAGTCCATGCTTGGCTGGTTCTGAGGCAGAGTGGCACACAGCAGAGGGCAACAGTTCACGGTGGCAGAGCACAGCAAAGCAACAAGCGCAAGGAGGGAGGAATGGCGGGAGGATGGCAGCAGGAATGGCAGCAGGAATGGCCCCAGGAACAGCAGCCAGCAGCCTCTTTCTCTCCCTTACATATACAAACTATCCACCCTAGGGTGAGTATAGCTATCACACCCATAATCCCAGCATTGGATCATGGATCAGTCATAAGCTCTAAAAGCCACCCCATAACCACATGAGGATTTGTGGAGGATTTGTGTCCGCATGCAGACACAAACCATAACAGTCCCCATCCTCCTAGGGACAGGATCTAGACTGCAGTCCATCATGAGGCGCCCCGGCCCACCTGGATTGTTCACCTTACTCACTGTCCTTTCCTTGTTACTTGGCCCAGCCGCGTGTCTCCCTATAATTTGCTATCAGTGTCTCCTGCTGTCTGCAACCTGTCCTATCACACCCTTCTAAAATCGTGCTTTGGCTGATGCCTGAACTTTTCCTGAGACAGCCACTTTCACTTCCCATGTGCCCATCTTGAAGCTATTTTTTAGGTCACAGGTTATAAATGATCAGTTACCAGGTCAAACTGAGCCTGCACTCTGGTTATATTGACTGTGTAATGTTTCTGAAATTGACAGATCTCATAGGATGTGTGGATTTAGAGCTTTTATTGAGAATAAAGAGATCCAGTGCAAAAGGCCTGGGGTCCCTGTGGATTAAAGTTGAATTGGGTGCCCCTTTAGGGCAATATATGTGGTTCTACCTTGTGCCATTGTATGTAGCTACTGCAAGCCCTCTGACTTGGGCCCTGTAGGGGTGAAGTAGACCTCTGTTTTACTGTCTCCTGAACTATAAACCATGTCCTCCCAGGGCCTGGCACTGTTTGGGCTCCCTGACTTCTGGGACAAAGCTAATTCCTGACCCACTGAATCCCCAGGCCAGTTCCAGGATGCCATAGGCCATCATGTGTCACTGCTGGAGCTGCCGTACCTGGGAAGTGCAGCAAGTCTCTTCCTGGTGCTGCCCCGTGACAGAGATACGCCCCTAGGCCACATTGAGCCACAGCTTACAGCCGGAGTCCTCCACCTCTGGACCAGGAGGCTGAGGAGAGCCAGGATGGATGTGTTCCTCCCCAGGTGAGCAGCTGTTCTCCTCTCACAAGGTGCTCAAAACCAGCAGTCCACAGGGCCTGGGTTTTGAGTCAGGTCGTCTGGCTCTAGGGTCTATCTTTACTTACTGGGCTGGTACCTAAGGCACCCTTAGAACTAGGGAAGGTTTCCTAAGAGTCAGTCCACAAGTATCAGAATCATTGCTGTCATGGCACAGAATGAAATGAACTAACTGCCTGGAGTCTTCCCCAGATGAGATAGTCTGCCTTCACTAGGCAGAGTGGAGACCCCAGGCCTTTTGCTCCAGCATCACACTCCAACCTGCTTTCGGGGGCACGCTGCAGTTCCCTTAGATGAATGTGCCCCCAAATCTCATCACATCCTAATACAACTACCATTTTGCATATAACACCTATCATTTTTTCAGAACTCAAGAAGCAAGATTGTTTGTGTAGCCAAGCAAATATAACTCCAATCAGAAACCAGATAAAGACATAGCAGTTCAAGACCTAAAGTTTCTCTGCTGAATTTTTTTATTTGTTGTGAATAGGAGGGAACCCCTGTTTTATATAAACCCAGCAGGCACAAATCAAAAGTTAAACAATGACAATAGATTTTGCTTTCCCAAACCACATTAGCAAGATATGTTATTTTTACAAAGAGATTCTGGCTGGGCCTTCTCCAGAGGATGAGCTTCTCTGGTGCATTTGAAATAAGAGTAAAAATACAACAAATCTGTAGACCAGAGCCAGAGGAGCAATTTCATCCTGGAGGTTCACTGTCAGTATGTGAGTTCTTTGTGGGCCTGTCCACTCATGGCCTTGGTCTCACCCCATGGCCAGGCCTGTCAGCTGGTGAAGGCAAAGACCTTGGCTGTTCTCCATCAAGCGGTTAAAATAAGTCCATCTACTGGAACAGTAACAAATACACAGACCCAGCTGTTAGGCCGAGATCTGAAGTGGGATCAGACAGAACGGAAGGCGAACTTAATTTTCACATAAAGTCTGTCTCTCAAAACCAAATATTCAGACTCCACAGCAAAGTTCCAGTGCTGCATATTGGAACAGATCTCTATAGCAGGAGTAGATCAATCCATTTCTTCTCCTTATATTTGAGAGAAGCTCGGTGAAGGACAGAAAAGGAGCTCACTGTCAAACACAGGGAGAGAATTCAGCCCGTTGCAGGAATCTGCTGCACTCATCTGGGTTTAGGGGACAGATAGCTGGCTCCCCCCAGAACAGCTGAAGTAAGGAAGAGGCCCCAGGAAAATGGGGTGTCCTGGGCTCCATTAAGAGCTCCATGAAGAGCTCCATTAAATTCCATTCAGAACTCTCCATTTTGGCTGGCTCCATTAAGAACTCTCTACTGTCTTATAATTCTGCTTTTAGAAATAGCAAACCCTTCCCAGGAATGGTGGCTCATGCCTGTAATCCCAGCACTCTGGAGGCTGAGGCAGGAGGATTGCTGCAGTTTTAGGCCAGGCTGGGCTAAATAGTGGACTTAAGGCCAGCCTGAACTGCACAGTGAGACCCTGTCTCAGAAAACAAACAAACAAAAGAAAAACCAAACCCTTGAGCAATAATTCCGAAAAGCACCATAGGGCAAAGGAGAAAGGGAGGGAAGGCAGGAATCTTAGTGACCCAGTTAGTAGTGGGTGGTTTACCTTATTGTGATAATTTTTAAATCTCAAAAGGATAAAAGGCTTTAGAAAAATGAGGCCATTCCACCAGCAAATCTAACCTAATTTTAAAAAGCTAGCTTGTTGGGTGCTCTGCTATATGTCTGTACTTCCAGCTGTGCAGGAGGCTGAGGCAGGAAGATCAAAAGTGTGAGACCAGCCTAGATAACTTAGTAAGACCATCTCAAAATAAAAAAATATACGGGACCAGGGATGTAGCTTAGTGGTAGAGTACTTGACTAGTATATGCATAGTCCTAGGTTGCATCCATGAGAACTTGCTTTAAAATGTAAACTCACTAGTGAATAAATGTAAAAGAAGTAAAAACTGTTTTAGGTCTAGATTTAAGTTGGACAATGGTAGACACAAAGCCAGTTTTTGGAAAGAATTTGTCCTTAGTTCCCTCAAATCATTCATTCATCAATTACTATAACTTCCTCTGTTATACTAAACACATGCTCTTTTCATGAAAAAAAAGAGCATGAATTTTGCACACTGTGGGCAGCAATATATTATGTGATAATGAGGTGTGCTTTTGGATTAAACATCGCCTCTCTGCTCATTAATAGCTCCTGGGTCAATTACAGTACCTAACTTTCACTTGATTTGGAGAAAAAAAATTAAATGCATAGGGGCTATTAGTCTGCAATAGGCACATAGTATATTAAAGAAGTAATTAAGAAAACCAAGAATGAGTGTTTAAGTGTTATTTATATCCAAAATCATATAATGCTCACAAGAAAGACTAATAATATCAAATACTCATTTAATAAGTGAACAGCATCGACATATTAAGCTGCTGAACCTAAGCATTTTTCTGATATTAGACATGATATTACATTAGGCTATTTTCTATTGGTTAAAAAAAGTGCCTGAGGCTGGGTGCTTTATTTTTAAAAAGTGAAGGCACATTTAGCACAGAATTCTGGAGATCCATGAGCATGACGCCAGCATCCACTGTAATCTGGTGAGGGCTTTCTGTCCACATCATAACATGGCCATGGTGTCATGGCAGAGGCGCAAGTAAGACAGGAGAGATCATCTGGTGAGACAGAAAGCCAGAGGGATTTAAGGGCCAGGCTTGCTCTTTTTTATAACAACCCAGTCACGGTTACTACTTGCAGGAACTACACTAATTCCTTCAGAATGCCGTCCCTCCAGTGAAGTAATCACCTTCCACTAGGTCTCACCTCTTAACATTTCCTCAAGATCATCATGTAGGGACTAAGCTTCTAGCACATGTGAAGGACACATTTAAACCATACCTAAACCACAGAGGGTATATGTCCTTTTTAAATCAACCAAATCTCATATACCCAAAATGAGTTTTACTCTTCTTTAAGGAGCTGCTGATCATCACCATGTACAATATGTGCTTTTCTAAGGATACTTTCTATTTTTTTAAGTTGAGCTATAATTCGCATGATATAAAATTTATTCCTTTTAAACCTGTAGTTCATGAGTTTTTAGTATGTTCACAAAACCATCCGGCCATCACTACTATCTAATCATTCCAGAACATTTTCATCACCTCAAGAAGAAACCCCAAGGGCCAGAGATGTAGCTCAGCAGCACAGAACCTGCCTGGCAAGCTGAAGGTCCTGAGTTCAATTTCTGATACCAAAAAAGAGAAAAAGAGAGAGAGAGAGAGAGAGAGAGAGAGAGAGAGAGAGAGAGAGAGAGAGAGAGAGAAACCCCATACCTGTTAGCAGTTACTCCTCAGCCCCAAGCCTAGCCCTAGGCAACCATTAATCTACTCTCTCTTTATGGATAGACCTCTTCTAGACCTTTCAGGTAAACTAAATTATACAGGAGGTGGCCTTTTGTGACTGCCTTCTTTCATGTACCATAAAATTTTCAAGTTTTATCCTTACTGTAGCATAAATCACTATTTATTTTTATGGTTAAATAGTAGTCATCGTATTGATATACTACATTTTGTTTACCCATTCAATAAGTTATAAATATTTGATGACCAACAGTTTTTTGCTTGGCTACTACAAGCTTTAAAATGCATATGAGTTGGGGGAAATCTATATTTTTAATTATTTTGGATATACATACAAATAGGACTACTGGATCCTCTCTGAGAAACTGTCAGAATGTTTTCCAAGTGGTTGTACCATCTTGTACTGTGAACTGTGCGTGTGGATTTCAATTTTTCTGCATCCCTGTCAACGCTGGTAGCCATCCCAGCTGGTGTGAAGTGGTATCTCACAGTAGTTTTCCATTTGAACTTTTCCTAAGCATTTTTTACATGTTTGTGAGTCATTTATATAGTTTTTTAAAAGAAATATCTACTCAGATCATTTGCCCATTTTAAAATTTGTTGTCTTTCTATTTCTGAGTTGTAATTTTAAAAAATTATTTTGGATACTGGTTCTTTAGCAGATACATGATTTATAAATGTCCTCTCCCTTTCTGTGTGTTATCTTTCTGCTAGTGTGCTTCCACTTTGAAACATAAAAGTTGTTGATTTTGATGTTCAATTAATCTTTTTTTTTGTTTCTTGAATTCTCAATGCCATATCTAGGAAACAATTGCCTAAACAAGATCATTAAATAAATGTCTGGTTTTTTCTAAGCGTGGATTTAGTGCACGGCCATATCACCCTGAATGCGCCCAATCTCTTCTATGGATGGGTTTAACTTTTACATGTTTTGAGTTAATTGTTGTACAGTTGACACTTGAATAATTTGGGTATTAGGAACCCAAACTCTCTCACAGTGGAAAATCTGTGTATAACTTTTGATTCCCCTAAAACTTAACTACAAATAGCCTGCTCTTAACCAGAACCCTTAGCTCCAATAACGTAGGTAGTTGATCAACACATACTTTGTTTTATATGTATCATACACTGTGGAAAAACTACTTGATCACCTTAAGAGATCACTTTTTGCAGCAATATTCAATGTCTTGGAGAAATGAACTGGCCCCACAGACATGATCTGTGTCCCATCCTGTATTCCTTTTTCTTATTTTTGTTTATCTGTTTGTTTTGCAGAACCGGGGGTTGAACCCAGGGCTTTTGTACTGAGCTACATCCTCAGATTTTTTACTTTGAGACAGGGTCTTACTAATGCACTAAATTGCCCATGCTGAACTCAGGTTTGCTGTCCTGCTGCCTCAGCCTTCATTACAGAGGTGCACCACAATGCTGGGCACCCTACACAATTTTAAGCGGTTGTTCACAACACTCACTTTCACCACAATAGCAGCAAGATGTGGTTCCACAGTTGTCACTATAGTTATCACTATAGTATATACTACATACTGCAGGGAATTTGGGTAGTTGGGTTTTATACTACATCCCTACCTGTGTTTATATTTCTCTGGTCTGAAAATGGCACCAAGTGCAGTGGTTTGTAAGTGTGTTCATGAGTCTTGAAAGATTTTAACTTTTCATTATAGATTCGTGTATATATTATGGTAGTAAATAATAAAATAGACTGTAATCTATCTATCTATCTATCTATCTATTTATGGATTCATTACATATCTTTTCCTTAATTTTTTGATATTCGTAGGCTACAAGGTTAACTGCAAGTTCTTCCAAATTGTCACAACTTTTTAAAACTCCACATGCAAGTGGACCCATGCAGCTTAAGCCCATGTAGTTCAAAGGTCAGTTGTATATGTATAATGTAGAGGTCCAAGCTGGGCATGGTGGCACATGCCTATAATCCTAGCACTTGGGAGGCTGAGGCAGGAGGATCATTATGAGTTCGAGACCAGCCTGGGCTGCAAAGTGAGCTCAAGGCCAGCCTGAACTACACAGCGAGACCCTGTCACAAAACGACCGAAAAAAAAAAGTAGAGGTCCCTTATTCTTTTGGTTGTGACTATCTATTCATCCTGACTCCATTTGTTAATAAAACTTCTTTTCTTCTCTAAATTTTCTTGGCATCATTGTCAAAACCAAGTACCAATATATGAGTTTATTTCTAGACTCTAAATTTTAGTTTGTAGGTGCACTTTTACCAATATCAAATGGTCTTGATTACTACAATTAATACATTTAGAAATCAGTATGTGTGAGTCCTTCCACTTTATTTTCAAGCTTCTCTTGGTCCCTTGCATTTCCATATGAGTTTCACAATCAGTTTACTAATTTCTGCTAAAAAGGTAGTGAGATTTAGACAGGATTTGTTTTGAATCTGTAAAACAATTTGGGGATTATTGCTTTCTAACAAAATAAGTGTTACAAGCCTTGAACTCAGGATGTCCTTCATTTGGTTTTTTTCTTTCAATAATGTTTTATAGTTTTCACTGTGAAATAATTTTGTTAAATTATTTCTAAGTATTTTGTTCCTTTTGACGTTAGTGTACATGGAATGGCTTTCTTGATTTTATTTTCACATCGTTCATTGGCAGGGTTTAGAAACAGTTTATTTTTATATCTCAGATTTATATTCTGTCACCTTGACAAACTTATTCATTAGAGCTGATAGATTTGGGGGCTTCTTTAGTTTCCTGTATATATGTAGACCAAGTCATCTGTGATCAAAGACAGATTTACTTCTTCCTTTCTAATCTGGATGCCTTCTGTTTCTTTTTTGATGCAATTGTCTTACCCACCTCCTGTAAAATGTGCTGTAGAAGTGGTAAGAGTGGCATCTTACCTTGTTCCTGATCTTACAGGGAAAGGTTTCAGGCTTTTACTACAAAGTATGATGTGAGCTGTGGGTTTTTAGGGATACCAAGTAAAGTTATCTTATATCCCAAATCAGTTGAGTGCTTGATGTTTGTTTGTTTTTCATCATAAAAAGGTGCTGGATTTTGTCACAATCCTTTTCTGCATCTATTTGGATGATAGTGTGATCTTTGCTCTGTAGTCTATTAGTGTGTTACCTTCATTGATTTTCATATATTGAACCCACCTCATATCCTGGGGTAAGTTTCACTTAGCTGTGGTGGGATTTATATGATGCTGGATTCAGTGTGCTATTTAAGGATTTTATAGCTATACTCATGAGGGATATTGGTCTGTAGCTTTCTTGTGATATCGTTCTCTGGTTTTGAACAGGTAGGTTTGTTTGTCTGTTTGTTTGTTTGTTTGTTTGTTTTCCTACTTAAGCTATTGTTGCAGTCGTCCTTCTGGGTCAGTCTGCATAGCCATACGTGAAGATTACTCCTATCTTTTATACTCATAGTTCACTTTTGCTTATCTTTAATTTACTAAAGATGGTATTATTCCATTTTATCATCCACCATAATCACTACCTTTGGTTTTATTTTATTTTATTTTATTTTATTTTATTTTTTGTACCGGGAATAGAACTCAGGACCTTGCACTTACCAGGCAGGTGCTTGTGCCACTGAGCTACATCCCCAGCCCTACCTTTGGTTTTAAATAGTCTGTTACTCTTTCTCAATATCATTGAGAAACAAGAAAATAACAGCGATAACAATAAGTGTATAAGCTGTGCTAAACATTTTTCTGTTCTTTTAATCTTCACACCCTTACAAAAAAACACTTCTGCTATGCACATTTCACAAATGAGGACACCGAGGCAAAGGTAGGTCATGTAACTCTTCCCAGAGGTAAAATAACTAATTCCTCTGCTAGCAAGAGGTTGAGCTGGGTTTCAAAACCCAGGCACTGGATTCCCAGGTTCATAACTCTTAATTACTGTGTCCTAGTATTTAGTTTTCAGAAAGATATTTATGGTACTTAAGAAAATTTGAAAAATGTCAGCATACTTGGAGAATGCATGTGGTTTTTTTGCAAAGTATTTTCAAAATCTAAAATATATTTTATGAGAAAGCCTGGTACTTTAAAAAGAATTGGCCACATTGTCTTGTATGGCAATGAATATCTTTGATATTAAGTGGTCTTGTCCAGTATTTTTCACTCTCCTACAAGTTCTGCATGGTTTATAGAAAAAGACCATCTAAATTCCATTTTAAACTTCTTTACTTTCAAAGAAAAATAGTATCACTAGCCCATTCTAAGGACACTTCAGCAGTCAGTTGTGAAATGCCATGCCCATGGGACGCTGTAAACGTGGTGTGTTCCTACTCACTGCTCATACGGGCCTACAAGAAAGCCACAGTCGCCTTCCTTCCCGAGTGTCGAAGGCACAAGGTAAACATGAAAATACGTCTCATCCAATACAAGCATATTAACAAGACTCTGCTAATGGTCAAGTAGTCACCACTTCTTTCCTGCACCTCTGATGTGTGTGATGCTGCTTGAAATATGAGACAGCAAAGTACAAATGATCAGGCCCTGGGCGCTGTACTCCTACAGCCTAGATTTGAATTGAAACCCATTTTATTTACCACTAGGTCATCTTGGGCACGTGTCTTAATTCCGTAAGCCTCAGTTTTCCCACCTGCAACATGAGAATAGTAACAGCATGGTTATATGAAGAAGAAATGAGGTAATCCATGTAAAGCTGTCATCGTAGTGCCTAGCACAATGTCAGGACTTCCTGAGGTGAAAATGGAACCAAACAACCGCTCTTCTGAAATAGTTTATAATATCATAAAGAATGGTAATATGGAGTAAAATGGTCCCTACATTTAAGAGTAGAACAAAGAACCAAAAGTCACAGAACAGCTGCAGAGAAGATGAGTGGGTATCAGTTTAAGATAATCATTCAATGGCAGTCAAGGAAACGGGGAGACATAGATCAAAGAGCATGTGCAAAGCTCCAGAGGTGGACAAGACCTGTGGATAATCAAATTAGTCAAGATGGGGCATTTACCGGAAGAAGGCCTGGGACAGAATCTTGGGGGCCCCACCTCCCAAGTTAGAAATTTTCACACTATGTGGTAAGTATGAAAGTATAGGAAGTGGGAATTCTATGTGAAATGTGATAGTATGCTTTTGCTTTTTTAGATTTAGAATCCAAAATCAATTCAACTTAAAAAGCATCTTAAGGTCTTGGGGAGTCACTGATCTTTTTGATCCACGCAAAGCAAACTTGAAAGGAATTTCAGGTAACAGTTGTCTTTCTAGGATGTTTGACATTATGTTTGGGATAGTTTTGTTATGCTGATTAAAGGGATTTCTTCATTTCCTTTTGGTGGCAAAGAGTCAAACCTAAGTAAAAGAATAAAATGATGGCTTTAAATAAGAATTCATTGTTTGTGATAGTTAAATTTGGGTTAGGCCTGTGAAAGGATGTTCCTCCAGACCCTTAAGCACGGTTTTCAGAGGGAAGTCAGTGGCCA
Organism: Dinomys branickii; assembly: GCA_004027595.1. Lineage (NCBI taxonomy): Eukaryota > Metazoa > Chordata > Mammalia > Rodentia > Dinomyidae > Dinomys > Dinomys branickii. The sequence goes on from PVLD010000226.1 coordinate 225,929, forward strand.
TATGACACAATAAGCTCACCCTTCTTTTGCTCTCCAGTCATGATCAAGGCTCTCCCAGTACCATTGTGCAATGATAGAATTCTTCTTTCTGCCTTGCTGCTGTCAAGCCAATCACTCCTCGTTTCCGCCTCCTCTCACTTCTTCAATCCCTGTACCTCTCTGACCTCTCCCAGTGAACAGCTTCCACTTTCCCTCATCTATCCAATTTCCTTCCCTCAGATGACACATGCTCTTATGTTGCCCTAGAATGTTCTTCCCCCATCAGCACTGAATTTCTGTGGTTAGCATACTGCTAAAAGTGAGTAAGGGTTATGTTTCCCCGTTCTCTGAAATTACATCAAATATAAAAGGGAGTAGAATCCCAGAACCTATGTTCAGAATCCTCTCAGGAGACCATCAGCTAAACTATTGCCAACTCAAAGGTCAGATTTGTTTCCACTATGGATAGTAAATGATCTGTGTGGAGATGATACTCTAGCAGGCATTTTCATTGGCCTTGACGTTCCCACCTGAAGAACGTGAAGATCACTATTTTGCATATTATTATTATTTTTTGTACCGGGAATCAAACTCAGGACCTTACGTTTGCCAGGCAGGCACTTGTACCACTGAGCTATATTCCTGGCCCTATTTTGCATATTAGACCATCATAAGACAGGGAAGTTTTCTAAAGCTTTGTTGAGAATCTTTCTTCATAAGCAATCATAGAAAATAATGTGAATTTGATGTAATAAGACTGGGCATAGGCGTTACATGTGTCCAAACAGACTGACTGGCAGTTATTTATCAACAGAAACACGGAATACTAGAGGGTATCAAAAGCCCACTATCTATGGGCTGAGGTAATTCCATGGTAGAGTGCTTGCCTAGCATACATGAAGTCCTGGATTTAGTCCCCAACACTGAAAAATTTTTTAATGAAAAATGAAAGTAAAAAATCCACTTGGTCACAGTGCCCAAGATAACACTTAGCATACAGTTAAGATACCTAATATCGATTTCACTGAAGACTTGACCAGGAATTTTCTTTAGTTATGCAGGCATAATCTAACCCTGTAGTAAAAGGAATACTACTCCAGTGAAAATATCAGAGGGCAAGAAATGAGGAATTAAGTGTATTTTATCTTCAACAGTGTGCAAAATCTAATCATACTGCCCCAGAGCTTAGTTATGGATGATATCAGCATTTAATCATCTAAGTTCAAAACTTTAGGGCCCTGGGTTTAACCTCCAACATGAGCAAGAAAAATCCCAAAGCAACTTTTAGGGTCATTCTTGACCTCTCCTTGCACACTACTATTAATCACCATGGCTTACTGTTTCTTTCTCTTAAATCTTTTTCCCTGTATGTCTTAGAAGGGACATAAATTCTGTGCCCTCAAACAAGACTGTTTAACCCCCATCCATGCCATCAATTGTGTCCTAAAATGGGACTGAGCTTAACGTCTCTCTATTGGTAAAATTAGCCTCTCTGACAAGATCAATCAAGCCACCGGTTTTATACCTTTTGGAGACCTTGCCTCTTTTTTCTAGTGCAGTTCAAGTCTACTTACATTTGTTCAAATAGAAACATAGGCACAAGGATATGGTCTAATAATTTTCCATTAATCTCTGTGCCAAATGTGAAGCTTATATTCATGTTTCCTCCTGCCAAGACATGTTAGCCTCCTCCTAACCGTTTCTCCTTTTAGAACAGGAGTCAACAAGTAATGGTCACTACCTGTTTTTATAAATAAAATATTGAAACAATTCTGGTCATTTACAAATCATGATGCCTGCCTTGCTGCTACAACAGTGCAGTTGAGTAATTAGGACTGATGCCATAGGGCTGGCTGGCAATGGCAAGAATTTTAGTGTCAGGCTCTTTATGGCAAGAAAATTTGCTAAGGGTATTGTGTCCCAGTACTCTTCTTTGATCAAGATAATAGTCAAGTCTGTGCCCATGTGGGCTTCTGGCTTTATTTCTGAGACAAAGTCACTGAATCTCCCCAAGAAACAGTTTCCTCATTCCTAAAACAAGGGTAGCCACCACCCACCTACTTAACTGTAGAAATGAAGACTGTAATGCACAGCACATCATTGAGAGTAGAGTGTAATGAAGATGCAACCAGAAAATGCTGGCCTTGTGGCCTTCAGTTCTCACGGAGTTACCAGGCAGTTCTGTGCTACTGACTGAAGCCCAGTGATCACAGGGAACATTTAGCATTTTCTTCCCATTTCATTCCAAAGCTCAGAATCTCTTTATATAAGCTCCTCTTCTAAGTCATTTGTCCTCCTCCTTAATGAACTCACTCAATGTAATTTCAAGACTCAACTGAATTCAGGGTGTAATTTCCCCCCAGTGTATTTGACAGTAGATGTTAGGAAGCTCTTAAGAGTAGCTCCAGGGCCACTTTCACCAAAGGGGTCAGGTAGAGATACTCTTCTCAAGCAACCCCAATTCCTTCTAGGATTAACAAGCTTGGTGCAGATCCACGCCCCTCAGTCCAGGAAACATTCCTTGTGCACAAACTTGAAACTGAAGAAGCTATCTTGTTCTTTTGATTTTATACGTGCATAATCAATTTCTAATCTCTGCTCAGTAAGCAGTGCAAGCTCTTAATGCCATGACTTTAATGAGCAAACCATCCGGAGTACATAAGTTAACTTAGATTGCACCAGCCATCTGGTGAGCTGCACAGAAAAAGGGGAAGAGAAATAGAGAAAGGAAATAACTGCAACCTAGGTTTAGAGTATCTTAGGTTCCTTTAGCACTTTCTCTATGTGGTGGGCTGCTGCTATCACTCACACATACACACACGATCCATTTCTTCATAAGGAAGTGACAGAATGAGAAAGCTAAGCTAGAAGCAGGTTCTGGCAAAACTTCAAAAGCCATTAATTCTGCCAAAAGTAGGTAACTGGAAAGACAAAAGAAACAGCCAATAGTATGTTTATCCTACTGATGAGCTGAGGTTGAAATGTAGAAACGACATACATTTTACAAATCTTGTGTTTACACAATATCAAGTTATGAAGAATCAAAAGCATCTTGAGAGTATAACCAACCATAATGAAAGAACGGCCTCCACCAGCAAAGTGGATGCAAGGACTGAACATTTGGCACAGACTTGCCAAACACCTATCCTTTGCTGTGCCTCCTTGTGGGTTTACACACTAAACATTTCTTTATAAAGTGGGAAAAGGGGTGAGGGATGACTACTGTTATTTCCAACACTTATTGAACACATGTATGTGCCAAGCATTCAGGCAAAGAAACATTTAAAATGAATATATCATTTTTGCCTTTTGTAACTATCTGAAGGAAACTAAGCTCGTGTAGATGTTACAGAAGAGGAACAGACGATACGCTGGGAGGGAGGGTAGGAAGAATCTTTCCAGTTTGCTTTGGATATTAAAATATAACATAGGACAAACAGGTTTATAGCATTTTACCAAATGCTAATTTGGTAAAAGGAGCAGGAGATGGTGTGAAAGGTTTCACCACTTGATACTATGCAGTGTTTCTCCTGTGAACACTATCAACAGCTCTGAAAAGTTCCCTACTCAAAATCAAAGTGTAAAATTCAACCCACATTTCCCACAATTAATCATGAAACTTGTATCTTGAGAGCAAGTTTCATGAAACCAAGTTGTATGACTCTCAATGGCACTAAGAAGCTGGCAACACCAGAGGACAAAAAAACCAGAACCCCTTCATGTCCAGATTTCTAGGTTGTTTTCATTAGTTGCATAACATTTCAATAGGTACTTAACAAAAGCAATTTGTAAGATCAAAGAAAAAATGCAAACTCCCGAGGTTTAGTTACTATACCACTCCTTAAGTCTGATGGAGAAAAGCTACATAAACGAAACTCCCTTGACACTGTAACACCCAATCTATTTTCCTGAAGATATGAAGTCAGAGATAGTCAAACCTGCTCATGACTGTCAAAGAACTTTGCTTTACTCCTTAATTTTGGTACTGTTTGCTCAGTGAGCTGGTAGGAGGGGCTAATTTTCTTTTGAGTAGGGTCTTGCTTTATAGTTCAGACTGGCCTTGAACTCAGTATGTAGCCCAGCCCAGCCCCAAACTCACAGCAATCCTTCTGCTCAGTCTCAGGAGTGTGGGCATTACAGGCATGTGCCACCAATGCCTGGTGGGAGGGGCTAATTCTTGACAGGGGAATTTGTTTCTTATCTCAAAGACCAACTGCTAGTGCCAAGCAATTGTTCCACAGATTTTCTTCCCTTCTTCTGGCCCTTTCCTATCCCCTTCTTGATGCTTGGAAACAATTATTCCTTACAGTGAATATAGCCAACTCACAATACCCTGTGTAGATTTTAATTACAAGATGGAATAATGCTACCTATTCTATGTTCTGGGCTGATTTTGTTACAACATGCACGGGCCACCTCCTTTTATGTGCGTAACTGAAGTAAAGCTTCCTTGAAATGTATACATCAAAATCATTCCACTACTCAGACTACAGATGCTTTTTAGGTGGCATGCTACAGTGCACTTCCTGCGTTAGTGTGTGAGTAGCAGGTTGGGGTGCAAACGGGCTTTGGGTGCAACAACCTATATACTGTATTCCCAATTCTGCTTACCAGATATGCGATCTCAGATGACTTAACAGGCTCCTTGAAAACAAAAAACTGAAATGGTCAGTTCCTAAAGTTTCTTGTAATCCTACAGATGCTTTCTTTATTTAGTCTCAAGTACCATTTGGAGAACTGTTTAAAAATGATTAATGGCTAAAAATCTGTCCAGTCCTATTACCACTCACAACCTGTTTGCTAAGCTTGTATCTTTGAAACTATTAGTGCACAGAATGTTACCTTTCCTTTTCTTTGCGGATTCTAGCAGCTAATTATATAGCTAATTATTCAGTCATGCAACATTAAACACATTATGAATATACCAAGTTAGAAATCCTAAAGCCTGTTACAAACCTGTGACTTTATTACTTAAAAGCTGCTCTTAAATGCAGTCCAAAATAGCACTCAAAGGAAACCGTTCAGAAGTTTGCTGAAAACGATTACTGGGCTATTGAATCTGCCTTTTAACACTCCCTCGTCATTCTTCTAACTATGTAAGTTTTAGAAGTATTGGCTGAAGGTCTTATATGACTAGGAGTAAGTTTTGAAAATTACTGAAAAACTTGGAAAAGGGATTATTAATCTGGGGGGGGTATTAGAAAATTTAACAAATTTAAGTTTTGAAAGTCACATACAAATATAGGAACTTGAGAACTTACAATCTCTCCCTATGATACAGAAGGAAGTGTTGGATACTACTTTATAGAGTGTTCTTTAAAAATGTACACAAATCCTTATACCGGATACATAGAAAAATGTAAATTAGCAATTCACCTTTATGTCATTTCCTGAGGCTAGGCCAGGATGGCTTTTATGTTTCTGAAGCAATCCACAAGGCCAAGATGGTGGTTTCAGAAGAAGGAACTAAGGCATCTGCAGCCACAGGTATGTTCAGAGTGAGTATACACACCTGGTCATGTTGCTGGACTGTATGTGTCTTTAACAATTTATTCTGCTGAATCTTGAGTTTCAAGCCTTTCCATTTATGATCCCAAGACCAGATATAACATTTAAAAAAATATTAACAGAAAGCAAACTTTCTGAAAAATGAAGATACCCATTCTAAAAAGGATTTGTAACATTACCTCATAAACCAGAAATACATTCTCAGCTACCTTTAGTAAGCAATTTATTCCATAGACTCTTTTGAAGATAGACAGCTGAAGTGGTTAGCTTTTCTCCAGTTTTCCCCATTTGCACCCGCATCATAACGCTCAACAAGGAAATGTCACTAGGATGCTTTGAATTCTTAAAACTATCTAATTTAAATAATGATTTTATGTAAATAGAAAGTGGGATGAAATTCTTCTACTTTCTTTACCACAGCTCTGTTGTTGCTGAAAAGGTCTCGGATTCCTGTTTTTAAAGCAAACCGGCCATTCCTCTTTTTCCTGAGAGAACCCAGCACAGGTATTACAGGTTTTGATAGGATTCAGATCATTATTTAGCAGCATTTGCCTAACAACAAGGGTTTTTTGTTCACGACAGGCATTCCTGCTAGCTGTCTCTATGGTGTTTCAGAAGCCTTTCAGCTGCTGTCTTACATCTTGTTTATACCTATTTCTGCACTTAGCTGTTTTGTAATTAGTGTAATTTTTAAAAAATTCAGATTGCTACTTCTGGACTTAGAAAAGTCATTAAAGTAAAATAAATTATACATCTTGCCTTTCTTTTTTCCCCAGCAGTGCTGGGAATTAAACCCAGGTATGTTCAAAATGAGTATACACACCTGGTCATGTTGCTTGACTGTATGTGCCTTTGTTTAATTTATTCTGCTAAATCTTGAGTTTCAAGCCTTTCCATTTATGACCCCAAGACCAGATATAACATTTTAAAGGGCACGCTAGGCAAGAATCCTACCACTGAGCTATGCTAAATCTTGCCTCCCTTGTCCCCCAGTTAGTTCCCTTGTCATTTTAGGAAAGAAGGTAAAGTTTCTTCAGACCACTGGACAGTAAGTATTAGGGAAGTCCTCCAGTGACTCCACTATTTCTGGTGAATGCACTTGGATTTCTATACTGTTCTTTCTCAAAAATCCAATATGTATCTTAGTACATTACGCCTCACTGTACAAACTTATTTCAATCCGAAGATAAGGTTTGGTAGAGGCAAAGCCTTATTTTAGCGTATCAGAGGATAAAGATGTCCTTTAAGCTTCAACAAGGTTGAATACAACCATAAGTTATTTCTCTTAATGTTTCTCCTCCCCCTGACAATTATTTATTAGCCTAGAAAGAAAGAGATTCTCAGTAAAGAGTTGTTGGCAATCTACAGTGTAATAAAAATAGGATGGAACAAGACTAATAAAATCAAGCAAAGGTGGATCTACTTTAACTAAACATCAGGCATTACTTTTATTTATGGAGAGAAAAATTCAAAAGTTAGAATTATGAAAATTACGCATAGTTTTACACAAATTGTTAAGGAAATACTGTCAACATCATTTTATCTGAGAATCATTTGCATACGGCTGTAACGTGTGCTAGAAATCAAAGGAACATATTTTGTGACAAAAAGGATGAAGAAATAATCTATTAGGGGATTATTGGCAGGAAAAACCATCAACAGAATATATCCACTTAATATATTTCACCACGATCATCCCAGTCCCATTGTGATTAGATGAAAATATGACTTATCACTCAGAACACACAGCAGAGTTTCTCTTAGAATTACATGTCAAAGGAAGATGAAAAATGACACCCTACTTCTTCAAGAAACCAAGAGATAGGACTAACCTTGAACAGAAAGATCATTAGCAAAAGCTGATAACCAGTAAAGATTGTTATAAGAAAAGATTATTTTTTAAATTCAACTGCATAAAAATGTAATACACTTGAACTAGGAAGGATATACCACTATGTCAACGCTATGAGTTTTTAGAACTGCCTTAGTAATCAAGATGAAAATACAAGGTTAGTTCAAAATCAGTTCCATAATTCACCACAGAGCTAAGTCTTTGTGAACGTATTTACCTCTCTTTCTTTGAGGCACTTGCACACATCCTACCAGGCAAAATGGCTATTGATGGTGATTACTGAAGAAATCAGAAGTGAGTCTCAGCCTTCACTACTCCAAATGACAACTCTTACTGGATAAGAGCAACTCATACACCAATCAGTTGACAAATGGAATGTTTGATCATTAAGAAAAGCAACCTAAAAATCTTGAGATTAACCTGTCAAAGAATATAATTTGTCTGACCTAAGATCATTCAGAGATCTCGAGGGCCCAAAAGACAAGATATTCTCCCCAGGTATAGTCTCCCTCCCCTTTACTGCCAAGAATTTTACAGCAAATATTTCTCTAATTAACATGTCCATAGTTTCTCAAACTGCAAAAAGCTTAAGAAAGATGGGATGTAAAACTTTAGTTTTGATGGCCTTTAAATCTTATGACTAGGCTTTGGGATGCTGCTGTAAATCAAGGAAGAGAGATTAAAAGATGAAAAGTACAGACAGAACAAAGTGCTACTTTCCAACGTCCTCTAGGGTTCACATTGAAAATTATATTAAATGTAAGTGGTCTGAAGATTATTACTTTATGAAGATCTGAAACGGAAATAAAAAGTTTCTGATAAAGCAAGCTATTAGAGCAACCTTTTTCTTAGATATTCTTAAATATGAACTTCTATCTGAATGGCTTCTAATACTTTCTATTAATCTCAAAATCTAAACACAAAAAATTTAAAGCCAGACAGTGTATTTATGATTTTATGTAGTTCTTGCTGAATATAGCAATGTGACTGCAGACTTTAAGAATTCCATCTAAATTAAATTGTATCTTGCTTTATTTGGAAGGTATTTTGTGGAGGTAAAAAAGGCTTAAAGAAATACATATTTTTAAAAAGCATATGAAAATACTATATAATGTTATATTAAATGCTTCTTTCTTTTGACAGGGTTTGTCTTCAGTATTGGGAGAGTTTCAAATCCCCTGGACTAAGCAGATTTCAAGAATGTTCTCTACTTTCATGTATGGTTTTATTCATAAAGAAAATTAATTCATTTTGCTGTACCCTTGAAATTTAAAAAATGTTTTGATAAAGTGTAAAAAGAGTGTATGATTTTCAAGTATTATCAAACTAAAAACACTTCAATTTTGCTATAATTTTTTAAGTTTACTTTACCTTCTCTTAATCCAAATCTATTGTATAAATGTTAACCTACTGGTTACCCCTCAAGCCACTAAAAGGCACAGCAGTGGTCTATGGATAGAGAATAAGACAGGTAATAGGATCATAAAGTCACATTGGATTGAAGGAAAATGGTGTTGGTTTTCCTCATTATGTGCAACTCAGAAAATGTAAAAAGAACAAAGCTGTCTTAAATCCAACTCCCTTCCATTAAGGATCTCAATAAACTTGGGAGTTTAAGTGACAGAACTGCAGAGCAGAATGAAGAGATCCCAGTCTAAATCCTTAATGTGTTGTAGGCTTTTATAAACATGGTTCAGTATCAAACTGTTAAAGGCTAGTAGACACTTCAGCATATGTAGTGTACCCCAAATTTAATACTTCGTAACTAATGACTTCAACTTAGTGCCACCCACAATCTTAGTGAGAAAGGAAATGGGGTTGGAGGTATAAAATAATAAAAATAATAATAGTACTAATAACCCAAATCATCCTCTTTGTATCTGCTTATCTGCCGCAGGCATAGCCACTATAATTACTCAAGCAAAAATGGGAGTACGTTGGCATGGCCAACAAAAACTATGAACATATAGTAAAAAGACAATGCAGATTATGTAACATGTAATTACAGTTAGGTTTAACAAATATGAACTTAAAGTGATGTATTTTCCAATGCTGAAAAGCAAGGCCTTTAAAATTCCATTATTTAGACGTTTTTAAGTGATTACTTTAAATGTGATTATTTCCTAAACCACACAAGAGTAAAATAGAGCATTTATTGATGGGATAACAAAAGTGCTTTTCTTAAATATTCTTCAAAATACATTTGTACAACTTACAATAATATATCCAAAATAACTGTATATACAAAACATTACCTAGTTTTAATGTATGTGCTTTTTTCCCCAAAAATTCAAAGTAACTTCTTTTTAATTTTTTTTTTTTTGGCAAAGTTCAACCTTAACAGAGGTGACAATTTAAAGGTTGGTTAAGAAAATAGAACCTGAGGGAAACTGACACGCAGAGTCAATGACAAGCAAGAGATTTGGAGGAATATTTTTAGTTTGTTAAATAAAAATGTTTTTTAGAATGATATTTCTTCACATTACAAAAATAAACCAAAATGAAAAGGTCACTGTAAAATGATGGAAAACGGATCTGTAGACTTGCTTTTAGTATTTCAAATATCCAACAATGCATGTCAAAAATGAATGCAAGATCACAACAGTCTTGTATTTACTTTGTATTTGGAGAAGACAGTGAAATAAGTGGCCACATTCTATTTTTGTTTAATTGCTATTAATATGGTTGATTTGATTGGCTCTTCGATGAATTTCATCCAAGAAGTTCTCCAGTTGTTCTATTAGCATTCGTTTTTTAAACCTGTATGAAAAAATAAATAAGATCACTCTCAATGACTTTGGAATGCTTAGTATATACCAACATAATGCTTAAGAAATAAAAACATTTGCTTCTGGGAAAATTTTTCAAAGTGGAATGGAAATGGAATACCAAGAGGCATTCAGCCACCCAAGATTGAGCAATAATAGGTCTGTGAGGTCCTTAGATGTCTGGCCAGGGCTGCTACACTGGAAATGGAAATCAACACTCCATGAACATAAAATCTATTGGAAGACTTATAAATTATTGTTTGTACCGTATCATAGTTTGTCCTTAAAATAGATAAGCTAGTCCTACAGACAATGGGAAAACGGTTATTCCTCCGTTAGTCAAAGAAGAAAAAAGGAGGGTGCACACTAACACATACGAAGATTCCAAATATTCAGATTTGGGATCCCAAATCAGTATCTTCTCATGTCCTTTGAAAGTTGAATGTTGAAAGGAATGTGAACAATGTATGAATATCACTCTTCACAAAATGAAAAGGAAAAGGAAAATTGAAGAGTAGGATTTAAAGTCCATGTCTACTATTACAATTTAAAAGCTAACAAATCAAAGAATAGATACCTGTAACATAGATCACAGCCAAATTAAAGTTCAAGTGGCAAATCTTAAATTTTCTTTCAAAATAAAGATAGGTAAGACCAAACTACATTCATCTATATAAATATTAATAGCACTAATGCTCTTTAAGATAACAAAACACTGGACATGCTATTCCTATTTCTTCTCCTAGCTAGCATATTATACATCTCTTTTAAAAGCTGGAAGTTCTATCCTGCTAAATCCAGGGTGAGGTTTGAGCTGACCAAAACACAGAAAGGTATTATCATAAAGAACAGAATAGGTTAAACGTTCAAAACTATGTGAAATTTATGGCCTTAATCCTTCAAAGTAGACCATACTCTAGCTACAAAAAAAAAAAAAAAAAAAAAAAAAAAAAAAAAAAAAAAAAAAAAAAAAAATTGCTTCCCAATTAACTGAACTTTTTAGATTTATAATTGACTCACATTCCTTATAACTAAAGTATATAACCCTAGGCTATTGAAACAGGGCTACAAATTATAGGCTGTAAAGACACCAAAAAGCTACAATGAAGGGTAAACAACAATTTCAAACATTTCCAGTTATTTGCAGGGAGAAAAAGTCCTAATTCCTGAAGAATTAGTGTGTGGTAGGCAATATTTTAAGAAGTTTTTTTAATAAACTAGTAAGTACACGTACATCTTGGTATGTCATATGTAAGAATAGACAACACAGGTGCCTAACAGATATTGTTAAAATATTGCCTATACATTGGGAACTCATTTCATCACCAGCTCATAGCATACAAAAGTTTATTTACCTTGATGCTTCTTTAATGACATTTTGTAAAAATACTAGCCTTGTTTGTAAACTGCCTTGCACATGCTTCAGTAAAGCGAAGATTTTTTCGTATTCTTAAAACAAGAGAAGCACAAAAAGAAAAAAGGTAAGTGGCTTTCATTTGTACTCTTATTCAATATTTTTCTCTCAGTTTTTATATTAAGATACAGTGCAATGAAAGCATTCTACATAAAAACTTTACCATTCTTTAAATATTTTATAGTGCATTTCAACATACATATGTAAAAAATATATATATCAACAAAGATTAAACAACTTCTCAAACACTGCTGTTTTGGCAAAAGTTCCCAACAAGGTATCAAACATAAAGTTCAAAAAGCTGAGTTTTAGTTTTTAGTAGCTCTGCTGAAAAGTGGGTTAGTGGCCTTCACAAAAATCCATCCTTATTTAAATTCTAAACTACAGCTAACATGGTGGTGGTCGTGGGGAGTGAAGTGGTGGGGACACAAAAAGAACACAGCTTAAGGACGCTGTCTACTTCTGGTCCACCTACAGGTCACTGTACCGAGGTTGGTAATCTGTTAACATCTTCTGAATGAAGGCCAATTAACTCTCAAAATTTTTCTCCCACAAAATTCTTTTGTACTGACATATGAAATAGCTTTCATAACTTTATTTTTTGACCTATATATATCCTTGGTCACTACCATACTTTAAACCTTAAACACAGTAGTAGGCACAACAAGAACATCACAGACATGAAATTATTTAATATTCACTGTATGTTTCTGAGTTAGCTGCTATATTAAAATTCCAATTGCTGGTTCAGAGAATACTCAAAGACTCTTGAATTCCTGTCATGGTAGGAAATATACATATAATTATCTGTATTGTTTTCCTTGGCTCTTAAGTCTTTGCTGCCCACCATACCTAGTATCCTAGGTACCTTGAATATGGCAGATACTATTTGTAAACTGAATAAACAATCACATTTAGCTGAGATATTATTCAAGACTACCTCTAATCAGGTCTATATTCTTAGTTGACTTGTTTTTGGTGTTTTGGGCACAAGAAATTAAATCTGAGGTTTGTCCCCTTAAGTATACATACTTCGTCCCGGCTTTCGGATCTCTTTCATTATTTGTGCTTTTAGTTCAGTATTGATCTCTTCATGGCTTCTGCAATGCATTAATTTCTTTCCCTTGTTGAGTGAAGATGCTGGTATGTTCTCTTCAGCACATTGTTCTTTATCTCTTGGCTCCTCATGATTTTCCAAAAACCCGCCAACAGTGAGGTCATTAGTTCCTAAATGGTCATGACCAAAAGCTTCTGTATGATTGGTTGGTCGCTCCAGTAAACTGGCTGGAGAAGATGTTGAAAATTCAGTAACCATAGCATTTGGTGTAATGTCTGGTGAAAGTTGGTCTGCAACATGATTTTCAACCACATCATCTATTGCTGAATCATTAGCGGTTTCTGAAACTAAAAACAAAGGCCAAAAAAATTGAGAGCCTGTATTAAAAACACTATAAAGAAACATTACTAGAGTAAATCACAACTGGTTTCCTTGACTAATGCAAATTAACAAATTCTGTGATATGGCTAATGTGATATGTGATTTCAGTGAGCAACAGTCAAATACACAAAAATCCATACAATTACCTCTCACAGAAAAATATTTAAAATTTTGCTAATTTCAGCAAGCTTTTACTGCTCTGCTTTACTCTGTTAGTTTTATTGAAAAGCAGGTTTTCAATATTCTCTGAAATATATATAATCAAAACTTTCATGGTCATTTTTACCTTAGAGAGCCCTAGATCATTTCAATCTACTACTGCCTTATATATTGTTCTCTCTTGGAGGCAAAAGTAAACACTGAACAGTTTATATTTTCTCAAGCTCTGCAGGTAACATACCACCAAACAGGTCATATTTCACAGTACACACTTTTCTGACCACCTTCCATTTAGTCCCCCGGAACTGAGCAATGCAAAGCAACCTGGCACTCACTGTAACTTATTAGACCACTAAACCCAAAAGACTGCAAGTTTGGCATTAAACACATTATTAGACTCACCATCCATTGACAAGAGCTGAATTCTAAGTTCTCTGTTCCCAGCCTCTAGGACACCAGCTGACCTTGTCTTTCCTCTCCCAAATCTGAATGTCCCATTTAGCATCCCCTGTACACACATCCCCACAAATCCCAATTACCTGACTGTTGTAAGTCCTATTCCATGATTTGTAAACATCTCTTTACTAAATGTCCTCCATAATTTAGGCTTTAAATGCAAAGTAGCAGTCCTACAAAAAAACCACTCTCCTTTTCAGATCCATAAGGAAAAAAATCTCTTTCTCTCACATGCTTCCCATGAGCTTCAAATCAGGACACTGATTCCCTCACCTCCAAGTGTAGTTGCAAGATTTTGCCTATGTACTCTTGTTTAAAACAAACAAGCAAATCATTTGCTTGTGAGGCTCAACGGTGCCAGCTCTCATCCTTCTCTTTACTGCATCTTAACATTAAACCCAGGGCACACGCTTGTGGCCACCACTCTGGCATCGATTCATAGTACATTCCCAAGTCCCTCCTGGCATTGTCCGGGGCAAGGTGAGGGTGGTGTCAAAATGTGATCTGTACACAAATGGCCTTAGTACCATCAGAGAGCTTCCTAGAAACCCAGCCAGAATGAATGAGAACCAGTAGTTTAAGTAGACCCCTAGGTGATTCTCATATATAAAAGTTTGAGAAGTGCCATGGTAACCAATGTCTAAGCAGATCATCTAAGAATCTGGTCCTGCAGGGTGCAGTGTTAGAAGCCTGTAATCCCAGCATTCAGAGGCTGAGGCAGGAAGATCGTTGTGAGTTCAAGGGCAGCCTGGGATAGGGAACTCAAGGACAGTCTGAACTACACGGCAAGACTCTGACTCAAAACACATATACACACAAACAAAAAACAAAAACACAAACCTAGTCTCACCAATTCCCAATTTATCTCCAAAACCTTTCTACTTACACTTTTGCTTCTCCCATTGAATACAAATTCAGGGATGGAAGTATGTAATCCTCATCTTTGTAGCACTCTTGCCTTTGGTCTTTTAACGCAAGCAGACTTTTACTCCAATAACTCCTCTACTTTGTCCCTCCAATTAATCAGACTCTTCTTAGAAAGCCACGCTTACTGATCCGGTGTATATGCCATGATAGATCACTTTTAAAAATCAAATTCCCTGTTTATTTTTATTGTCTTCCTATGGCATCTGCCGTGGAGATGACTGGCTCCATCTGCGTGCCCCTCACCTACATTTATTTGGACTCTGATAGGCACCGCTAAAAGAAACGGGACCCAGCTCTACAAAGCACTTATAATCTGTACTTGGGTTGGCAGCACTACCTAGCAATCTTATCACAACCCTTCTCTTTTTTTCCCAGAGATTAACCTTTCTCCACTGTCGCCAAATCTCCGATTTTCCCAATTTCCAGTTCCTTCTCAGCAGTATTATCTCACTTTCTACTTCACCGAGGAAAGAAAAAGGAATAAAAGTAAAGACTTTGGACAGGAACTTCTGACTTCTTCCATTCTACCCACTGGAAGCAGCCTTCTCTCCTTAGTGCTCTGGACAGCTCCTCTTGTCGTCTCTGTAATTTTGTGTTTACGGTGTCTTCCTTCATCTTTACTTTCTGCTTCTCCCTCTGTTTACCAGCATTTAAACACTATCAAGTCTGTTTGATCTTAAATCAGTATTACTCACTTTCAATCCTATGAATTATTGTAGCTACCATTCATTTTTCCACCTACCCTTTACAGCTAACCAGCTTAAAAATGGTTGCTTACATAACTCATTACATCCATTTTTTCATTTCTCATTTGTCTTTTAATCTTCTTCTTAGGCTTCTGCCCTCCACTCCACAAAAACTGCTCTTGCTAAAATAACCAGCGATCACGAGATCTTTTCAATCATCTGGGTGAGTCTGTTTTTTAAGCACTTAAGATCATCAACCATTCAATTTTCTTGCCCTTTAATGTCCACAAAACTTTCTCCTATGTTTTCATTATTTTTTAGATGCTTCCTTTTTAGTATCCTTTTCTGTTCCTTCTCGTTGGTATTTTTTCAAGTTTTTGTTCTGATGTCTCCCTGCCCCTCCCTGCATTCCTGATACTTCCCTTAGTAAGATTTTACCTCACTCCACAAGGCAGTAAACTATGTCTCATGCCTATCGCTCTAACCCAATTCACTCTTCTTATATCCTAAACTCAAGATATTCCTCTTAGGATCTCCACTTGACCATGTAGTACACACTTCTGAACTAAACTTACACTTTACTTCTTCTTCTAGCCCACCTAGTATCTCAGGACAAAAGCCTGATTCCTCCTCTACCCAACATTGAGTTCATCATTAATTCCTTTACCAGTATTATCTCTCAAAAATTCCTAAGCACATATTCTCACAGTCAGGTTACAATCATCTCTTCCTTGGGTTTCCTGTGCATGCACAACAATTATTTAACAACATCAAAATATCCAGTCAGTGTTCACATCCCCCAATTACAATGTACACTTTCTGTTTGTAAAACTGATTCTGAGTCCAAATTAAGCTCATATATTGCTAGCTGGTTTAGATGTCTCCTATCTACCTTTGATTCTATAAAATCCTCTATACTTCTTTGTATTTTTTCACTTTATTTTAAAAAATAAAAGAATGAAAACATTAAAACACACACATACATCCATTTACAAAATAACATAATACAAGTAATACTAAAATTCAGACAAGGTGATAGGAAATTAACAATAGTTGTATTACATATTGATTTCCTCAAAGTGTGTAAACATCGAACATTTTCTCATGTATTTATTTGCCATTTGTATGTCTTTGTCTGAGAAGTATGTATTCATCTTATATGCCCATATCTGGATTGAGTCTTTGAATTTGGGAGGGCTGATGTTTTTTAATTCTTTATATGTTCTAGATAGAAGTGCTTTGTTTGAGGGACAGTCAGCTAAAATTTTTTCCCCAGTTTGGGGATTTTCTTTTTACTCCGCTGGTGATTTCTTTAGATGTGCAAAACTTTTTCAGTAAGATGAGGTCCCAGTTACTGACCCTTTTGAAGTATTTCTTGTGCGGTTTGTTTTGTTCATGAACTCTCTGCCTACCCCTGTGTCTTCATGATTTTACCTACTTTACCTTCCAATAGAATTAGTGTTTCTGTTTTAATATTGAGATCCGTGATCCATTTTGACTTGAGTTTGGTGCATGGTGATAGACTTTGGTCTATTTTCAGTCTTCGGCAAGTGGCAGGCCAGTTTTTCCGGCACCACTTGTTGAAGAAACTATTTTTCTTCCAGTGAACTTGTTTGGCCCCTTTGTCAAAGACTAGGTGTGACTGCGTGTGTTTGTGGTTGTGGCTGCTTTTTCCAGTCTGTTCCATTGATCCTCAGGTCTGTTTTTTAGCCAGTACCAGGTAGATTTTATTATAGTAGCTTTGTAGTATAATTTCAGGTCAGGGATTGTGATTCCACCTGACTTGGCTTGGTTGCCCAGGATTGCTTTTGCTATTCTGCGTCTTGTCTGGTTCCAGATGAATTTTAGAATGTTTTCTCTTGATCTGTGAGGTATGTTAATGGTAATTGAATGGGAATTGCATTCAATCTGATGAACAATTTTGGTAGTATGGCCATTTCCACAATGTTGGTGCTTCCTATTCATGAGCCAGGACTGTTTTTCCATTTACTGAAATCCTTTTTGATCTCTTTATTCAGAGTACTGTAGTTTTTGTGGAATAGGTCTCTTACTCTTTTGTTAGATTGATTCCTAAATATTCCAATTCCTTGGATGCTATCATGAAAGGTATAGTTTCTTCAATCTCTATCTCAATCTGTTTGCTGTTTGTGTATAGGAATGCTATTGATTTTTGAGTGTTGACTTTGTATCCAGCTACACTGCTGAATTTGTTGATTAATTTCAGGAGTCTTCTGGTGGAGTTATTGGGGTCCATGTAGAGTATCATATCATCTGCAAAAAATGATAATTTCACTTCTTCCTTTCCTATCCTTATTCCTTTTATTTCTCTCTCTTGTCTTAATTGCTCTGGCTAATGCATCCAGAACTATGTTGAATAGGAGTGGTAATAGTGGATATCCTTGTCTTGTTCCTAATTTTAAATTGAAAGCTTTTAGTTTTTGGCCATTTAGTATAATGTTGGTTGTTGGTTTGTCATAGATGACTTTGATCAGATTGAGGTAAAGACCATCTATTCCTATTTTCTGTAAGGTTTTTACCATGAATGTGTGTTGGACTTTGTCCAAAGCTTTTTCTGCACCTACTGAGATGATCATGTGATTTTTGTCTTGGGCTCTACTGATAAGGTATATAACATTTATTGATTTGCAAATATTGAACCATCCCTGCATTCTTGGAATGAATCCAACTTTGTCATCACGCATGATTTTCTTGATGACTTGCTGCATTCTATTTGCTAATATTTTATTGAGTATCTTTGCATCTATGTTCAGTAGGGAGATTGGTGTATAGTTCTCTTTCTTGGTTGGGTCTTTCTCTGGTTTTGTTATCAAGTGTAATACTTGCCTCCAGATATGAGTTAGGGAGAATTGCTTCCTTTTCAATTTCACTGCAGAGTTTAAGGAGTGTTGGCATTAAATCTTCGCTGAATGATTTATAAAATTCTGCTGTGAATCCATCAAGGCCTGGGCTTTTCTTTGTCGGTAAGTTTTTAATCACGTTTTTAATCTCATTAATTGATATTGGGTTGTTCAGAATCCTTATATCTTCTTGGTTCAACTTTCGTAATTCATACATTTCTAGGAATCTGTCCATTTCTTCTTGGTTTTCTATCCTATGGGAGTAAAGATTTTCAAAGTAGGTATTAATGATCTTTTGAATTTCTGTAGGATGTGTAGTGATTTCATCCTTTTCACTTCTTATTGCATTGAGTCTTTTCCTTTCTTTTTTTGATAAGGTTGGTTAGAGGTTTATCAATTCTATTCTTTCATAGAACCAACTCATTGATTCATTTATGTTTTGTGTTTTCTTCATCTCAATTGCATTAATTTCTGCCCTGATCTTCATGATCTCCTCCCTTTCTTTGGGCTTGATTTGTTCTCTTTCTAAAAGTTTGAGATACAGCATCAGGCTATCTATTTGTTCTCTTTCTGTTTTCCCTACGTGTGAGTTCCCCACTATAAATTTCCCTTTAAGGACTGCTTTCATTGCATCCCACAGATTCTGATAAGTTGTATTTATGTTTTTCTTTGCTTGTAGGTATTTTTTAGTTTCTTCTTTAATTTCTTCTGTGACCAACTGATTGTTCAGGAGGTTGCTATTTAATTTCCAAGTGTTTATGGAGTTTGGGGAGTTCCTTTTGTCATTAGTTTCCAATTTGAATGCACTTTGGTTAGATAATATGCATGGGATAATTTCAATTCTTCTGTGTTTAGTTAGGTATGCTCTATGGGCTAGAATGTGCTCTATTTTAGAGAATGTCCCATGTGCAGCTGAGAAAAATTGTGTATTCTAATTTTTATGGGGTAGAATACTCTGTATACATCTACTAAGTCCACTGGTTTGCAGATTTCGTTAAGATCTGTTATTTCTTTGCTGATTTTTTGTCCAGTTGACCTATCTCTCTGTGCTAAAGGGGTGTTGAGGTCCCCTATTACAATCATGTTATTATTTGGTTTTGCACATCTGTTGAGACTTGCCTTATATTGTTTGGTGCTCCAATATTTGGTGCATACATGTTTAGGATTGTTATCTTTTCCTCTTGCAGTTTTCCCCTAACAAGTATGTAGTGACCTTCTTCCTCTCTTTTGATTGTTTTCAGTTTGAAGTTTACATTGTCTGCAAACATAATAGCTACTCCTGCTTTGTTCTGGGTTCCTGTTGCATGGAGAATTTGTTTTCCACCCTTTGATGTTCAGTCTATGGATTTGCTTTTGAGTAAAATGTGTTTCCTGTATATAGCATATTGTTCGATTTTGTTTCTTAATCCACTCTGCCAGTTTGTTTCTTTTGACTAGTGAATTGAGGCCATTTACATTAATGGTTATAACTGATATATGTTGGCTTATCTTTGTCATGTTATTTACCTGTGTTGGTTTACTACTTTTGCTGTTTAATTGCTTGCTTTCCCTCAGGGTCCCTTTCTGTTGTTGTTCTTGAAATTGGGGTCATTTTTTCCTCTGTCTAGAGTATCTTTTAGTACTCTCTTTAAGGTTGGTTTGGCACTCCTGAAGTTCTTCAGTTGTTCTTTTTCATGGATAGATTTCTGCATTACATTTGAAGGATAGTTTTGAAGGATACATCAATCTTGGTTGGAAGCTGTTTTGCCTCAGGACCTATAATACTTCACTCCAAGCTTTTCTTCATTGAATGGCTAGTGTTGAGAAATCTGCTGTGATTCTGATGGACTTTCCTTTATAAGTGACCTGTTTCTCTTCTCTAGCAGCTTTTAGTATTCTGTTCTCTTGCCGTATGTCTGGAATCTTGATTGTCACATGTCTGGGTATAGTTTTGGTTATGACTAGTTTGAGTTCTCCTAGCCTCATTTATCTGTACATCAGAATCTGTTTTTCCATGCTTGGGAAATTTTCTGCTATTATTTCTACAAATATTTTTATGACATTTGTGTTGCCTCCTGCTGTTCTGTTGACTCCTATTAGTCTTACATTACTTGTCTTTGCCTCATCTTGCAACTGTTGAATTGACTTTCCTGGTTCCTTATTAATTTCAAGAGATCCTTCCTTTCATGATCATTACCTGACATGCTGTCTTCAAGAACTGAAATCCGATCTTCGGCTTCATTCAAGCCAAAAGTTTTGCCAGCTTTCAATGGAAGTTTCTATTTCCTGGATATCTCTTTGAAGCTGTTTCATGCATTCTAGTTCTGCCCTATATTATTCATTTAATGTTTCCATCAGTTTCCTACGCTGATCTATTTTTCTGTATGTCTTCTTTAGATATGCCGAGCAATTCTTACATTATTGTTGTCATTTCAGTTTTTACCTAAGAGATTATTTCTGATTTGATGTCTTCTATGGCCTGATGGGAGTTGTTTCTTTACTTCCATTGCAATCATTTCAGCAATTTCAGGTTTGTTTACCAAGCTCTCCTATGTCAATGTCTCCTGGACTTGTTCTGGGTGGGGTAGAGTTCTGAGACTGCATTTTAGTCCTTTTTCTTGTCATGTTTCATGCCAGAGGCAGAGCGCCCAGTCTCTCTCTTACCTGGCAGCTCAGCAAAGGTGGCTAGTGTCCCTAGTTTTTGTGGTGGTCAGACTTGCCCCTCAGTGGCTGCTGAGATGGGCTGCTCACTCTGGGGTCTTCTGGTGGTTGGTGGGGTGTAACTAGTTCTCCCAGATCCCAGACATGAACCGTGATGTCGGCAGACTGCAGACTACCTGATCCATAGTCTCCAGGCAGCTCAGGGCACATGGGTATGACCCAGAAGCAGGCTGCACTGGTGGTGTGATCATGGACCACTTGGTACTGTGTACCCAGACAGTTCAGGGTGCAAGCAGAGCCCAGACATGAACCACAGGGTCAGCAGTTCGTTGACTGCCTGATTTGGTGTCTCCAGGAAGCTCAGGACACATGTAGGAGCCAGAGGTGGGCTGCACTGGCGGTGATCACAGGCTACCTGTTTCTATGTCCTGTGGGAGGTCAGGGTATGCTCAAAGCCTAGAGGTGCCAGCAGTTCATCGTCTGCTTGATCTAATACTTCAGGCAGCACAGGGCATGTGCAGGGAGGGCCCAAATATGAACCCTAGAGTTAGCAAGTTGTTAGTGCTTCATGGGCCTTCTGAGCAAGTATCTCTGTGCTGCACCAGCCGCACAGAGGGCAGAGACACAGACTATGATGGCAGCAGGATTGCAGGTCGCCTGCTCTGTTCCCAGGAAGTAGATGGGGTCTACCTGGTTCTCTCAGCACTCAGCCATGAATGGTGATGTCAGTGGATCATGGACCGCCTGATTCCATGTCTCCAGGCAACTGAGGGTGCATGCAGGAGCCAGACATGGGCTGCCCTGGTGGTGATCGTGAACTGCCTGTTTCTGTGCCCTTTGGGAGGTCAGGACGTGTGCAAAGCCCATATGCAAAAATCGTGGTGTGCTATACTTCTCTTTTTACCATGCATTTTTTCTTAGACATGGTGGCGGTATGCAACCATCTCTTGCTCTTATAGAGTTGTTTTACTACCTGGATTTTGCTAATTTTATCCCTAGTTTTGCATTTAACCTGTTTCTGCATTCCTTGTACTTTCTTTAAACCAGTAGTTAGATCCAAAAGCTTGAACACATTCACATTTAATTTTGAGAGAGTTTAGAGGAAAGGGCCAAGTTCGTGTCAGAGGGAATACTATATAATTCCATCAAGGGATAGGTATGTAGTATCTGGTTTCTTTCCAGTTGTTATAAACCAGAAATGATCATTATTTGTTAATAAATTCAGTAGTTGAGATTTCCTTACATTCATTTTTGCCTTTCTCCGATAATATTCCACATATTACTATCAGCATGGTCTTTACAAAATGTTTATTAGATCAGATCACCGCCTCTTTCAAATTTTTTAATGCATTTTCTCTTTAGCTTAGAGATTCTACAATAGCTTCCAAAGTCCTCCTTATCTGGGCTCTTTAAGTTCTCATCTTACCTCATATGCAACAGCCCCTGCTACACTTTAGGACCCTTAAAATTCTTCTTCTAAATATAAACTCAGATAACTCTTCTGGTATAGGCAAATGCAAGGCTTGATTTAACTAACTCTTGTTCATCTATGAAAATAACTTCCTCAAGAAAAGGATCTTGGCCTCATCAACTAATTTAAATCCTCTTATCAAACACTTCCACAATATACTTTTTTTTGTAACATTCATCACACTTCTAATTATCTATTCAATGGCTTTCATTCCTGTTCATTGTAAATGAGGGTGGAAAGCACCACTGTCTTGCTCATTCCTTGTTATACCTATATCCCTAGTACTGTCCAAAATAGTGTATGTATTTAATAATCAGTTGTTGTGTTTAACTTTAATTGAAAGTCATCTTTCTGTCAGTAAGGTAATGCTCCTTTGAAAGCTTGGCTAAAATCTCGTAAGAAAGAACCAAAAAGCAGAAAATGTCTTTAAGTTCAAACTCTTACTTTTATGAAGTGGAAGGGGTTTAATTAGATCTGGCTGTGCTTGAGTTATAGGTGTAGGTGGTCCTTTTCCTCCAATGTGATTGTTCACAATAGGGTTCTGCTGTCTGCCTCGTAGTAGCGGAGACATACACCGACGTCTTTTAGGGATCCCTTGCATATTTGGTTCTCCAGGTCGTTTATGTTTATTTTGAGGTCCAGCCACAAATTCATCTGCTTCATCTATCATCATTCCCTAAAAGAATATAATTTTCTTATGTTCACATTCAATTTTTAAATTATCATTTATTTAAATTGATGAATAACGGCATTTATGGAATACAATGTGATAGTTGCTCTATTTGTACACTGTAGGAAGACTTAAGCTAATTAACATCTATCACTTCACTTACTTTTTGTGGTGAGGATAATAAAAATCTTCTTTTAGCATTCTGAAATACCTAATAAATTATTGTTAACTATTGTCCCCATGTGGTGCAACAAATCACTAAAACTTATTCTTTCAAGTCTGAGACTTGTTACTCTTTGATGTCTTCTTTTTCCTTATCTCTGACTCCACAGCTTCTTGTAACCACCTTTCTACAATGTTCATGTACTTGATTTTTTCCACAATTCTGGTTGCGAACCAAGTTGGATGAGAACCAAATCAAATTCTATGGTTAGATTCAATGTTAACCTTAACGGGAAATGTGATTTCAGTTTTCCTCCAGTTCTGTTTGCAACCAGAATCATGGACAGAATTGAACCGAGTGAATCAAGAAAATTGAACAGAGTGAATTAGAGGTACCACTGCACTTCCTACTAAAAAATGTAATTTTCTTGAATTTACAATTTTGAAATGGCATAACTAATCCCAATTCCACTTACAATAAGAACAGCAATACTTCGGCTCACAAATGCTTCTGTTTGGGAACTCAGTTCTCAAACAAAAGTGACAAAATTTTGCTTCTGTTCACTAATTCCATACTGGGTGACAAAAACAACTACAGCCACCTTCTTCCCCACACGAACACAAAAGCAGACACATTCCTCAAAATCATAAAGCAAATTAACTTCATGAACCAAGGTATCGCAGTACCACATATTCGAACTATGTTGACACTTACTACTCTACCAAAAGTTTCAGCTTTAGCTAAATCAAGAACTACTAAGTTGACAGTGCTCACTACAAATTAATTATGTAACAGAAAATTTCAAAATTACCTTTTTATCCAGTTTAAAGGGGTTACCAAAAGTATGCAGCCTTCGAGGCTGATCAGGATCAAGTTCTCTCAGTGGAGAAGGTACTTGCTTGAGGTATTCCTGGTAATTCCCCATTTGTGCTATAGGAACACTGTGCACTTGATCTTTTCAGAGAAAACATAACATAAGTTAACCACACTAAAATTATACCTAATTATCAAATATGGATGCTACCTTTTGTTATTCTAGAAAGTTTTCCCTTATTACATATTGTAAATTAATCTGGTTGGTGCAACTATAAACATTATGACAAAATCTGAGATTTTTAAATTAAAACTTTATCATTTCACCTCCTCTAAACAAAGATATTACAATTAACGTCATGCACTCAATAAGCAGTATGTGTAACCTTGCCATAAAAAGGTATATCTCTTCTAATCAGATAAAATTTAATCATAGAAGAATTTTTAGAAAACAGTAGAAAAATTGCACAGATATAAAACTAAAATTCCCATGCTTAAATCACAGATGGCAAGAGTTTAAATGGTTATCTGGCTTGCTTTGTGGACACGGTGCCACAGAGTAAGTAGACACCAGAACATGCCATAAAACAGCCATCCAGAGTTTATCAGATACTAATGTACCACAAGAAAATGACTGTATAAGTGCCTTCTGTGTATGAATATATGAGAAAACCTAAAAAGAAACCTAATTTCTTAACAAAGGTTGCCACTTCTGGGCAACAGAATTTGGGGCAACAGTGAGGGTACAAAGGAAATAAACAGATGTTTCACTTTTACTTCATTTGCTTAAACTTACAGTAAGAATATAACACTTTAACTATTAGATTAGTGTTCTACGCTTTTTCAGACTATAAAGGAAAAATTCAAAAAATTATCAAATATTAAAACCATAATCGAACCTTCATCCTGTCCTTTAAGAAATTTGCGGGTGCTCTTCAAAAGATTAGACCTCATTCTTGTTAAGTGATCCAAAAGATTTCGTCTTGGTATGTCATAAGCATTTCTAAATGTCTGAGGCTTTAAATCCTATTGGAAAACACGCACAGGAAGGACATAATTTATTTTCAAATAGAAATAAAAAAGACTAAAATTTCTTGCCTGTAACACAGGTTTGGAAATAAGACATATCAACCAATTAGCATAAATGAAAAAGACATATTATGATACAACCCAAAGGTACTGTTTTAGGGCCAAAAGATGGAAATCTGGAGATGACCTCAACGAAATACTGTAATCTCAAATTCATACCCAACTTCATAATTCTGGATAAGTAAATTCACTTAAGTAAAAACTAACTTCCAAATTATAAAAACTGAAGGGTTTAAGTGGCTCTGATGAGCCAGATGTGGTGGTGCATGCCTGTAATTACAGCCCTCAAGCTAAGGCAGAAGGATTGTTGTTCAAGGCCACCCTGGGTTACATAGTGAGTTCAAGGCTGGCCTAAACTACATAGCAAGACCGTCTCTGGAAAAACTAACTAACTAAATAAATAAATAGCTCTGATGTACATTTTACATACCATAAAATCACACATTTTAAGTACATAGTTTGATGAGTGTTAGTAAATTTATAATTGTGAAATGATCATCAAAACTCAGTTTTAGAATACTTTCACTATCCCAGAATATTCCTGGTACCCATCTGTAGTTAACCCCAAACATTAGCTTTTTGTATATTTCATTTTATAAATTCAATCTTGCAATATCTAATTTTTCTACCTGGCTTCTTTCACTTAGCAAAATAGTCTCAAGTATTAGTTCATTCTTGTTTATTTTAGAATAGCATTTCATTTTATGGAAACAGCACATCTTTTTTAATGAATGTACCACATCATTTTAAATCTGTTTATTAGTTGAACACTGATTGTTTCTGGCTATTTTATGTAATGCTGCTATAAGCATTTATACCAAGTCTTGAGTAGATACCTACAAATAGAACTGCTGATTATACAGCAAACATATGTTTAACTTCTTAAGAAACCACAATTTCCTATCCGCAACATTTGAGCATTATAGTTGTTCTACACATCTTCAACAATTCATACTTTTCAGTCTTCTACATTTTAGCCACTCTAGCACATTTGATATATCTCACTATGGTCTTAATTTGCATTTCCCTAAGGACTAATAAGGTTGTCTATCTCTTCAATATGCACATTTATATTCGCATATCTTCCTTGGTGAACTGTCTGTTCATCTTTTCATTATCAAGTGTGAATCATTTATTTATTCTGAAGTAAGTCCTTTATTTGATACCCATTTTTCTCTGAGCTATGATGTACCTGGTTTTCTTTTTTTAAAGTTCCTTTGAAGGGCAAAAAACTTCCATTTAATAAGGATCAATTTATCAGTATTTTTTGGTTTGTGCTTTTAGTGTTTTAGAAGTCCTCCCTAGCACAACATCATGTAAATTTTCTCTTGGATCTATGAATTCTTTTCTATAAGTTTACGGCTTAATTCTTACATTTAAGTCCATGATCACTCCAAATAACATGAGGTAACAAATTTATTATTTTGTATATGGATATCCAATTGTTTCAGTACCCTCTGTTTAAAAGACTTTTTTTTATTTTTTACCAGTTTAATTTGGCCCCTTTGTTAAGAACTGATTACCAGTTAACTGTAGCCCTAAGGACCTACTTCTAAGACTTTTTTTAATACATGGTATTATAGAAGAATGACTCATATCTTACCACATACAAAAACCAACATAAAGTGTATAAAAGAACCAAATGTTAAAATCTGGAACTCTAAAACTACTACAAGAGAACATAGGACAAATACTTTGAGATGTTAGTAAGGACAAAGACTTTTTGGATAGGACCCGCAAACCAGAGCGAATAGGAAAAGGAGATAAGTGGGATTATATGAAAATAAGACAGCAGTAAAGGAAACAATCAAGAGTGAAGAATAACCTTCAGAGAGGTAGGAAACATTTGCAAACTATTCATCTGAAAAGGTATTTGTGTCCAAAATCTACAAGAAATCTTAAACAGGTCCACAGCAAATAAGCAATCTGATTTTAAAAACAGCAGACACTGTGCCACTGAGCTACATCCCCAGCCGTAAAAACAACAAATGACATTAGATGTATTTCCCAAAAGATATAAAATTAGCCAACATACAAAAAATGTTCAACATCACTAATTTTAAGGAAACTATAAATCAAAAGCACAGTGAGACATGCCATCTTACCCCATTTATAATGACTACCATCAAGAGACAAAATATAATGTTCTGTGGAGGATGTGGAGAAACAGAAAATCTCATACACTCTAGGAATAGGAAATGCAACCAATACACCCATTGTGGAAAAATGTGGTGATTTCACAAATATCCCAACCTAGAACTCCCATATGATTCAGTTATACCATTATGGGATGGGACTGCAAACCAATATACACACTATGAAGAAGTATGGAGGTTTCTCAAAAATCCCCAAATAGAACTCCCATATGATCCAGTTGCAGCGTTACTGGAAATAGGTCCAAAGGAAAGAAAATTAGTATGTAGAAGAAACATCTGCACTCCTGTATGTATTGCAGTATTATTCACAACAGATAAGATACGGAATCAAGCCAATTGTTCAATGAAAGATAAAGAAAATGTGGTATATACACCTATACAATGGGATAATAATCACTTAATAAAAAGAATAAAATCCTGTCATCTGTGACAATCTGGATGAGCCTAAGGGCATTACAGTATATTCAGTAAAATAACCCAAGCGGGGCAGACAGACAAATACCGAATATTCTCATATTCCACTGTGATACACAAATTTTCCAGTATTTCCAAATATCTAGATTCTTTCTTGTTCTACCTATCTGTATAGTTAGATTTATACAGTACCACACTGTCATTACTATAGTTTTACAGTGAGTCAAATGCTGTAAGTCCTCCAACTTTATTCTTTCCCAAAATTTCTTAGCTACTTCAGAATTTTTATAATTCCATATAAATTTTAGAATCAGCGTGCCTATTTCTACAAAAGTGCTGCTGGGATGAATGTTCTTATAAGAATTCATAAAGCCTCTTAGGGACATCAGTGTAAGTACCACAATATTGTGAATACTGCTACCAGCTATATAACTTTGGGCAACTTCCAAATCTGTTTTCTTATCTACAAAGTGACTCAGTTCACTTTGTAGTCAATCTACCCACTTATTGAAACACCATATGCAATTTTTATTTTAATTCTAAAATTCAATGCTTCAATGACAGTATATATATTCTATACGAGTATAAATGTACTTTTCAAATTGTGGATGAACTGCATTATCAGTTAACAGAAAATTTGATTTACTCAATAACAACACAATATACTATAGCATAGCTAAAGAGTGTTAAATTGACTCTTACCTTATTTAGTAAAGCAACCTGGAACCCAGTGTACTCCTTCATATTAAGGTCTAGAAGTCTGTGAGGAATATCCTCTGAAATTCCCTGGAGCAGTTGTTGAAAATCTTTCCTATACGCCATTGATAAGCCATGTGCTCGGCTACGAACTTTAATGCCAGTTTCTTGTACTACTTTTTTGCCTACAGATCCTATGACTCGATCAGATTCTATTTTGGCCTAAAAACAAACAAGAGTTACTTTGCTATAATCTGAGTTGAAAAATCATAAAGTAAAAAGTTATGGTCAACTAGAAATTATATCTTTATAGTAAGGTATTAAAATCTTAAGTATAGTTTTTGTTGAGTACTAGGTAAAGTTTAAAAAGTAGTACCTTATAATTTTAAGTCATTAAAACTGTAAACTTTTAGAGCAACACAAAAAAATGCAACTTTGTTAATACCCATGTATTTAAACCATGAAGTGTAAATGCTTCATAAGTGAAACTGTATATTTCTAATTCAAAGGTGATAAAAAACTAGGGGAAAAACAAACCTTATCAATATTTGCTGAAAGACAGTTATTAACACATAAGCAGTTATTAACACAGATACGATAATGGTATAATTTTTCACTGCAGAGAAAATAGTAATATTTTTATTCCTCTTAAACTGCATTCTGATTAGCAATAAAGTTATCAGACATATTGGAAAAAGTATGTACTGCTAAGCAAACATACTACCTATTAATGTGTTTTATGGCCAAAATGACAAGATTCGACATTTTTATAAAAATTTAAAAAGACACTTCCATTTTGAAAGAAAAATCTTTAGGTTTTAAAACATAAAGCAAAAGAATCTTTTTTTTTTCTAAGAAAAACAACTTTCTAACATAAATTTCTCAAAGGAAAATACAAGTAATGACCATACATGAAGTCTAGGACCATATTAATGAAGTCATTTTCATAAAGTAGTAATAAAAATTTTTCAATTGACACAGCAAACTTGACTAGACAAAACTGTGTTAATATATAGTATATATGGTTTAAAATGTAATAGGTTAATATAATGGAATGGCATTGCAACCATTAAGAACTGGCTTTGAGCCTATTAAGTCTCTTACCTAAAACTATTCAAACACTTAAAGGACCACTTATATTTTCTGACATTACCTGTTGACTCAATTTTTTGAGGTATGAAATAACACTATAACTGAGTCCATACTCCATACTATCTGCTATTAAGTTAGGTGCTCCCATCATTCTAACAGCTTTCTTCAAGGGCTATAGGAAAAAAGAAGAAAAAGCATTCAATATTAACCTTGTTAAAAAAATTTATGGCTCTATGTAGTGTTTCAGAACTTTCAACAAAAAAATTTCCTGTTCTTTTCCTGAAAAAGCAAGTAATATAGCCATATTTGTATTTCAGTAAAATGTTTATCAGTGCTATGAAAGCACTCTGATAAAGAATAAGATGTCATGAAATTAATTCCCAATGCTCAGAAAGTAAAGTCCTGTACTGCTTGTTACCATTAGGAGATACCTGTTGAGAAGAATATAGAGAGGAGACAGATTGTACAGGAAGAGCTGATAAAACTAGGTTGCAAATGAAAAGGACACTCAAGGAAAGTATAAGATTTCTGCTTTGGTTAACTGCCTGGATTGTAGCTCAGTTCTCACTAGGCTACACGATCCTAGACCAGCTATAAAACTTCTGTCCTTGGTTTCTTACATATAAATGAGGGATATAAAAGTACCTGTGTCCTTTAGGAGTTGTCATGGGGATAACATGAGTCAACACATGTGAACCATTTATAGGATCTAGCACATAGTAAGCATTTAATGCATGTTAATCATTAAAACAGTATTATTTACAATGGATATGGTACGGTGAAAAAGCTTCCAATTTTAAGAACAGACTGAGAACCACTCTGTGCAATTAAAAAGTGTAATAATCAGTAGTAGAAGTATCTAGTATATGTGAATGGGACACAGCTAGAAAAATATAACCCCTTGTATATTAGAAGGTGTATAAACACTGGTGCCAACATGGAAACAAGTCTCTGCTCTGATTTAATATCCATGCAGCTTTGGTTACATATTAGGAGTTACTACGAAAACTAAGTAAGTCTGCATATGTACCAATTCCTACTCAAGGTGTTTTTCCTGTTTGCTAGATCTACAACAACTTACATAAAATCTATTTCTTATATAAAATATTAGGATTTTTAAAGCTTAAGAAGTTAATCTCTAACCAGGCATGGAAACACATGCCTATAATTCCAGCATTCTGAGAGGGTGAGAGAGAAGGATCACCAATTCAAGCTCAGCCTGGTAACTTACCAAGTGTTTC
This sequence comes from Dinomys branickii, assembly GCA_004027595.1. Taxonomy (NCBI): domain Eukaryota; kingdom Metazoa; phylum Chordata; class Mammalia; order Rodentia; family Dinomyidae; genus Dinomys; species Dinomys branickii. The sequence continues at coordinate 256,419 of PVLD010000226.1, forward strand.
AATATAAAAAACTAAAAGAGCTGGGGAAGTAGCTCAGTGCAAACTTTGTCAGTACACCCTGCCCCTCATCCCACCCCAACTGCAAAACAAAACAAAACAAAACAAAAACAACCAGGAGAAAGTTAAGAAGGGTGGCAGGGCAGATCATTTAATTACATAAGAGGGACCATTCAGAATGATTAGCTAGTCAAGTGGTGTAATATTCCTGCATCAAAAGCAGGAAGAGGGACCAAGAATACAGCTCAGCAGTACAGCACTTGCCTAGTATACACAAGACTCTTATGTCCTTCCCCAGCACCTCCATAGAAAAAGCAGAATATTTAAAAATAGTTTTAATGTATTCTCTGGGAACATATACTTATTCATCTATTTTTTTCTGGAGATTTAGAAAATAATGCAACAAAAATAATCTTTCAACCTTTAGGAGAAATAATCACAAAACTGCAACTCAAAAAAGCAATATAAGAATCAAGGTTAAGGGACTGCTTTAGGAACTTCGGTGCGCTGCTGCTGCTCCCACACAAGAGCTTGAGACCAGACAGAGACGCGGACAGCTCTAAGGGCCCAGAGTCCACACCCTGCCCCTCCCTTCCTCCCGCTTCCCCCGTCAGAGCTGAGCTGCACCTTGGACAGCCACAGGAACTCTGATGAGCTGCTGCTGCCCTCTACACATGAGCCTGGGACCAGGCAGAGACTGGGACAGCTCTAGCGGCCTGAGGTCCACTCCCCGCCCCTTCCCTTCTCCCTCCTTTCCCAGTTGCAGCTGAGCTGAACCTTAGACAGCTGTGGGAACTCTAGTAAGGTGGCTGCACCTCTGCACTACCAGCTCGGGAGCCAAGAGGAGCCCCAGACAAGCTCAAGGGCCTTGGGTGCTCCTCCCTGACCCCACCCCACACCTTGCCCCCACTCCACATCTGCAGCAGAGCAGACAGCTTCAGCGCCCTCAGCAACTGTGCACTTACCCCTGCCACACTGGTGTGGGAACCGGACAGGGCAGTGGCAGTGTATGGAAACATGGTAACCACCACCTACCCACTACTACACCCCAGTGGGAACAGGGTTGAAACCTGGACAGCTTTGGGAAACCCTGAGTGGGAGCGAAGCTGAGCCATAGACAGCTGTGGGAGCATTAGGGATCGCACCCCACCAGCACACACACACAACTGAGTCACACCAAGTACCAGGGACCTTTGGGTCCTTGCCTCGCTACTAGGACATCATCCAGGGAATGAGGCTGAGCTCTTAGGAACCTCTACATCTTTGAAAATGACAAAATGAAGAAGGAAAATGCAATCTCAGACCTCTACCCCACCCACAACAAGTCCAGGAGATTTCAACACAGATGAGCTTGGAAGTCTTCCCCCTGAAATTTCTGAAATGATAGCAGCTGAAGTAAAGACGCAACTCCATCAGGCCATACAAGACATCAGATCAGAAATAATGTATGAGGTTAAAAAAAACAAATGATGACAATAATGAAAGAATTGCTTAGCACATCTGAAGACATGGGAAAAAAAATAGAAGGGCATAGTAAATTAATAGAAACCTTGAATGAACCGTATAGGAAACAACAGGAATGCATAAAACAGATCCAAACAGATGCCCAGGAAATTACAACTTCCATCGAAAGCTGGGAAAACCACTTGAACAAAGCTAAAGATAGACTTTCAGACCTTGAAGACAGCACTGTTGTGAATGACCATGAAAGGAAGGATCTTTTAACAAGAAACCAAGAAATAACAATTCAACAGCTGTAAGACGAAGCAAAGAAAAACAATGTAAGATTAATAGGTATCAATGAAACTGCAGGTGTTCTCAAATGATATAAAAAGACTATCTGCAGAAGTAATAGAAAATTTCCAAAGCACAGAAAAAGAATTGGACATCCAGGTAAGTCAAGCATATAGAACTCCAATTAGCCATAACCAAAGTAAATCTATATCCACACATACAGTGATCAAGATCCCAGAAACTCAACAAAGGAATATTAAAAGCTGTTACAGAAAAGAAACAGATCATAAAGGAAAGCCCATCAGAGTCATGACAGATTTCTCAACACAAACCATCAATGTCAAGAAGAACTTGGGGTGAAATATTCAACTTGCAACCCAGATGGATGTACCCTGCAAAAGTATCCTTCAAAATTAATGGAGAACTAAAATATTTTCACAATAAAGATCAACTGAAGAACTTCATGAATCTCAAATGAACACTACAAAGAGTTCTAAAAGATATTCTAGAAAGAGACAGAAAAGACCACTTTAAGAACAGAAAGGAAACACTAAGCAGAACAAGCAACTAAACAGAGGGAAAGAAGAGGAACCAACAGCAGGAAAACAACATGACAAAGATAAGCCAATACATATCACTTATAACCATCAATGTAAATGGACTCAATTCACCAACCAAAAGAAGTAGACTGGCAGATTGGATCAAGAAGCAAAATCCAACAATATGCTGTATACAAGAAACACATTTAACTCAAAAGGAAATTCATATACTGAAAATTAAAGAATGGAAAACAATACTCCATGCAATAGGTACCCAGAAAAAAGCAGGTAGCTATTCTGTTTGCAGACAATGGGAACTTCAAATCCAGAACAATTAAAAGAGATAAAGAAGGTCACTACATACTTGTGAGTGGAAAACTTCAAGAGAAAGAGGTAACAATCATGAACATCTATGCACCAAACACAGGAGCACCCAAGTTTATAAGACAAATTGTAACAGACATGAAAAATGAAATAAACAGCAACACAATCATAACAGGGGACTTCAATACCCCATTGTCACAAAGAGATAGATCAACTAGACAAAAAGTTAGCAAATAACAGAACTAAACCAAACATGTGAACAAATGGACTTAGTAGACCTGTACAGTGTTCCACCCATCAGCATCAGAATACACATTCTTCTCAGCTGCACATGGGACATTCTCTAAAATAGACCATATGCTACCACATAAAACATGTTTAGGAAAATGCAAAGGAGTTGAAATTATCTCATGCATACTATCAGACCATAGTTCAATGAAACTGGCAATTAATGACAAAGGATATCATAAGAACTCCATAGACACACATGAAAATTAAACAGCACTCTCCTGAAAAATCAATGAGTCAAAGATTAAATCAAAGAAGAAATTAAACACTATGTATAAGCCAACGAAAATGCAGACACAACTTACAGGAACCTGTGGGATGCAATGAAAGCAGTCCTCAGAGGGAAATTTATAGCAATGAATTCCTACATCAGAAAAATAGAGCACAAATCAACAATCTTATGGTGTACTTCAAGCTTCTAGAAAAAGAAGAACAAATCAAACCAAAAGCCCAGAGAAAGGATGAAATTATAAAGTTCAGAGCAGAAATTAATGCAATGAGACTAAAAAAAAAAAAAAAAAAATACAAAAAATTAATGAATCAAAGAGTTGGTTCTTTGAAAAAATAAATAAAATTGATAAACCCCTAGCCAATCTTATTTAAAAAAAGGAAAGAAAAAAGCTGAAATACATGTATTAAGGAATGAAAGAGATGAAATCACTACAGATCCTATAGAACAATTCAGAAGATCATCAGTTCCTACTTTTGAAAATCTTTACTGTCACAGGATGGAAAACACAGAGGAAATGGACAAATTTCTAGATACATATGAACTACCAAAGCTGAATGAAGAGGATATAAACATCCTGAATAACCCTATATCAGCAAGTGAAATCGAAAATGTAATAAAAAACTTGCCAATGAAGAAAACCCCAAGTCCTGATGGATTTACAACTGAATTCTACAAGAAATTTAGAGAAGATTCAATGCCAATACTTCTCAAACTCTGTAAGGAAATTGAAAAGGAAGGAATTCTCCCCAACTCATTCCTGGAGATAAGTATTATACTGATGCCAAAACCAGAGAAAGACCCAACCAAAAGAGAACTACAAGCCAATCTCCCTAATGAACATAGATGCAAAAATTTTCAATGAAATACTAGCAAACAATGCAACAGATCATCAAGAAGATTAT